>JZKD02S1849963.1:333052-347908 GCA_000966675.3 Picea glauca | reverse complement strand
GGTTCCAAATGGGTGTTCAAGAATAAAATGAATGAAAAAGGACAAGTTGTTAGAAATAAAGCCAGATTGGTCTATAAAGGGTATGCACAAGTTGAAGGTCAGGACTTTGATGAAAATTTTGCACCAGTGGAAAGATTGGAGGCCATCAGAATGTTCCTTGCATATTCATGTCATAATAACTTTAAAGTGTATCAGATGGATCTTAAGTCATATTTTCTTAATGGAGACCTAGAGGAAGAAGTATATATGGAGCAACCTGAAGGATTCTCATTGATAGATGATCCTAATTATGTTTGCAAGTTAAAGAAGGCCTTATATGTATTGAAATAAGCACCACGAGCTTGGTATTATGATGCAGGAGCATCGCCAACTCATCAAGCGAGCCAACACATCAAGCGGAGATCAGTTGGATAAACAAACCCAAATTTTTGAAGTGCTTTGGGATTGTAGCGCAAGTCTTTAATGAAGCCATTTATGAAGGCACATTTGTATATTGTATTGGACCTTGAGCCTTTAAGCTCTCGTCCTTTGGTAGATAGTCGACATTTAATAGATTTAATGCTGGAAGATAGGATTTTAAGTATATATTTGATAGTTTAGAGTCCGAGAGGGAAAACAGATATAGACACCCTCATTGTACCATTGTAAGATAGTAGTGAAGAATAGAGGAAGAATTCAGGAGAAGAGAAGAGAAAACAGAGAATATTGTATGAAGAACACCCATGTACAGACATTTGAATTAATAGAAGGAAGCTTTGATTCAAGCTCATGGTTTGTGTTGTTTTCTTTGTGTATTGATGTTGTGCTCATGAATGTTTTCTTTCTTGTTATGCATTTGCTTTGTATATGTTTTTCATGTGATTTCATGTTTCAAACTGAAGTCTGAAAGGGAGAGAGAGTGAGTTCTAATTGTTTCTCTATCTGAGCCAGGAGATTTCTGCAAGGTGTGCAGTCGAAACCATCCGCAAGGAGTGCGTTGATGGAGGCTCAGGTAATTTAACACTTGTTCTTATTCACTCAGAAGTGAGAGTGGGTTGTTGAAGCCGTGCAAGGAGTGCGCAGGCTGAGGAAGAAGCCTCAGTTGTAAATATGAGCAAAGGAGATCGAAGACTGCTGTTGCAGGAGTGCGTAGAGTTGAAAGGATTCAACACTTGGGAAGTGTTTCATGTTTGTCGCAAGGAGTGCGTGAAAGTCCCTATAAAAGAATCAGAGTGGAAAAGCTCAAGAGGTATAGAACCTTTGAGATATTGTCAAAGGAGAGCATCAGGTTCTTGCACCGTGAAAGGTTTCAGGCAAGAGTTGCAAGTGCGTGCACATAGATCTCTTTGTCCTAAGAGATTGTGGAAGCTGGAGAAAGCTCAGGAGGAACAAGGCCTTCGAAATTATAGAAAGGATTCATAGAAGATTTCCATGCTAAGAAGTCCTCAAGAAGGGAGGAAAGAAATCGACGATCAGGATTCGCAGAGGAAATTCAGGAAATCCCGTCATTCGTTAGATCTAGGGGATTTGCACAGGGGTTAGGCCTAGAGGCAGAGGAGGAGTCCCAGAAGAGTCATCAGGATATCAGAGTCATCGGGGTTTTGAAGGTCAAAAGAATCGAGACCTTGTAAGTCATGAAATCCCGAGAAAGGATCCTAGCCATTGATCTCGGCAAGACACGCGTCAGACATCAGGACAGGAGTCGGGATTTAACCCATCGGCGATTCCAAGAGTGAATAAATCATTGCATCAGGATTCACGATCCACAAAATCCTGATAAGCTCAGAACCATCCATTAGCAGGGACACGTGCCAGAAGATCCGAGGAAGTCGTGAATCGGAGAATCGGGGTTTCTGGAGGCAAGAAAATCTTGCATGTTGGAATCGTGATCCGGGATATACCGATGGGAGCTTTGAACTGTCCATCGACGAGGACGTGTGGCAAGAGATCCCGAAGAGTCAGAGTTTGGTGGCATCGGAGTTTCCGGAGGCAAGAAACTCTTGCAAATTGAAGTCGCGATCCGTGATATCCCGACGAGGAGTCGTGTGGGCCATAGAGGAAGATAGTGGAGGACAAGTGTCACCCCATATCGGGGATCGGGACTTGGTGAGTTCCATGAACAAGTGCAACAAAAATCGCGATATTGCGATATGCGATTTCCCGATCATCACAGGAGTGTGGGCCATCGGCGCCAAAGCAAAGGACAGGTGTTGGAAGGTCAACCCTCGCGGGAGTCAATGCCAAGTGGCATCGGGGGGTCGAAAGTCAGGGATCCATGAGGACAATGGATCACGACGACGCAAGTGTCGATTTCCCGATGGGGAAATTCCCGATAAGAGCAAGGAAACCGTGGGTGAATATTCATCGGGATTCGGGGATTTATGAGACCCATCCCGTGTTTTCAGGACTCGCGATCTTGCGAGGTCCGATTTTCTGATAAGACAAGGGATATCATAAGGAGAGTCCTGTGGGTGTTGGAAAGTCCTAATAAGGGATTTGAAGAGCGTTTCAGCTCTTCGGGCCGAAGGAAAAAGAAGGTCCTGTGGGAGCGGACGTGCCCTAGGTGGCACGTTTGTGTCAAAGTGGTATCAGAGTGAGAAAATTTCTCTGTTTTCTATAGCAGAGGAGAAGAGAGAATTTAACCATGCCACTGAGGAGAGAAAGACAATCACCTGATCCAGAGGATAGGGGGAATTAGAGAGGAAGAGGGAGACAAGCACATAATCCAAAAATGGAGAGGCAGATACGTGATGTCTGAGCGAGAATAGAAGATATGGAGGCAGCACAGAGACGCACAACCAGTGTTGGAGATATGAGTGACTCTGAAGGCGAAGTTGAGGTTGAACAACAAGGAGAAGTTACAGCTAAAGATGCAACCAATGAGTGATTAATTAAGGCTATCGCCCAGATGAGTTCAAAAACAAAGATGGACATTCCAGCTTATGAAGGGAGTCTGGATGCAGAAGAGCTTCTAGATTGGATTAGAGCTCTTGACACTTACTTCGATTATGAAGACATCGAAGAGGATAAGAAGGTCAGGCATGCTGTCACATGATTGAAGGGACACACAGCATTATGGTGGGACGAGCTTCAAGCAGATAGATGCAACAAAGGCAAGCAAAAGATTAAAAGCTGGGATCAAATGATTGTGAAGATGAAGGCAAAGTTCATCCCAAGGGATTATCAAGTCACACTGTTCAGGAGAATGCAGAACCTGAGACAGAAGTTGATGACAATAAAGGAGTATACCGAGGAATTCTACAAGCTAAATATCAGAGCAGGTCATCGGGAGAGCGATGATGAAAAAGTTGCTAGGTATATGAATGGCTTGAGATACGATATCCAGGATGAGATGAGTATGACAACCATCAAAACAGTGGAGGATGCATATCAAATGGCATTGAAAGCTGAAGAGAAGCTGAGCCGTAAGCTAGGACAACAAGGCCAAGGTAGGAGCCAGCCAAAAGGTAAGTCAGTTGCCCAAGATAGGTTCTAGAAATACAAGGACAACTGGAAGAAGCCTTAGACTAGAACAGAAAGAGGTGGAAGTTCACAGCGAGGCCAGCACGCTGAACAACGAAGGCAACATACAAAACATGGCAGAGAATACGCTGATAATAACACATTTCCTCATACTAGAGGTAGAGGAAGAGGCAGAGGTGGAGTCATCACATGCTTCACGTGTGGAAAGAATCGACACAAGGCAGTTGACTATCCAGATAGGAAGAAGGATGGAGGAGAAGCTCAGATCGCCGAGGCACAGAGGCGAGATGCTGAAGCAGAAGACACAGAAGACAGAAGGTCATTGATGATGCGTAAGGTTCTCTTAACACCCGAGAAGGAGGTGGAGGACACGGCTCAAAGAAATAGACTTTTCATAACCACATGCAAGACCAAAGATAGGAAATGCAAGTTCATCGTGGATAACAGTAGCACAGATAATCTCATTTCAACCAAGATGGTGGAGAAACTATAACTGGAGACAACTGATCACCCGAGTCCATACAAAGTTTCATGGCTACAGAAGGGACATCAGGTAAATTTCACTAAACAGTGCTTAGTTGACATCAAGATAGGAGGATATAATGATAGGATTTTATGTGATGTTATTCCTATGGATGTATGTCATTTATTGCTAGGCAGACCATGGCAATATGACAGGAATGTAATTCATGATGGGAAGATGAATACGTATACTTTGGAGAAGAATGGAAGAACACATATGTTACTTCCAATTAAAGACAAAGAAGTAAAACCAGAACCGAGAAATACTGTACTTCTCATGAGTGGGAAGGAACTTCTGGCGGAAGTAAAGAAGAAGGAAGATCCACAATTCTTTGTGTTCAGGAAACCAAAAATCGTTCTGACCAGCACAAGAGTGGATGATTTGCCGGAAGAAATTCAGGAACTGCTGGAAGAGTTCACTGACATTGTGGTAGACGAATTACCTCATTCGTTGCTGCTGATGAGGAGCGTAAGTCACCATATAGACCTCATACCAGGAGCTAGTTTGACAAATAAGGCTGCGTACAGGTTGACGCCGCAGGAGAATGAAGAAGTTAAAAGGCAGGTACAAGAACTGTTGGATAAAGGATTGATCAGGGAAAGTTTAAGTCCGTGTGATGTTCCAACGGTACTCAGCCCAAAGAAAGATAGAGGCTGGAGAATGTGCACCGATTCTAGAGCCATTAACAAGATAACCATCAGGTACAGGTTTCCATTGCCACGGATGGATGACTTGATGGACTGTTTAAGTGGAGCCAAATTTTTTTCAAAGGTTGATTTGAAAAGCGGATACCATCAGATTCGCATGAGGGAAGGTGATGAATGGAAGACAACCTTCAAAACCAACGAAGGGTTGTATGAGTGGCTAGTCATGCTGTTTGGCTTGATGAATGCACCGAGTACCTTCACGATGTTGATGAATGAAGTGCTGAAGGAATTCATCGAGAAATTTGTCATCGTGTATCTGGATGACATCTTGATTTTCAGTAAAACAAAGGCAGAACATCTAAAGCATTTAGCTACAGTAATGAAGAAGCTACAGTAGGAGAAGCTGTTGATCAACATGAGGAAATCTTCATTTATGAAGACATAACTCATTTACTTGGGATTTGTCATATCGGCGAATGAATTAAAGATGGATCCAAGTAAAGTGGAAGTAATTAAAAATTGGCCATCACTGAGAAATATTTTCGAGGTAAGAAGTTTTCATGGACTAGCTAGTTTCTACCAAAAATTCATCAGGAATTTCAGTGGAATTAGCGCAACAATGATGGATACCGTCAAGAAAAGACATAAATATTTTCATTGGACTGAAGAGGCAGAGAAGAGCTTCAATCTGTTGAAGCGGAAGATCACAGAATAGCCGGTTTTGGTGTTGCCGAATTTTACGAAAGTGTTCCAGGTGAAATGTGATGCAAGTGGCTTTTCCATAGGAGTGGTCTTGAGCCAGGAGGACAGAACAATTGCATATTTAAGCGAGAATATGGATGAGGAAAAAGTGAAGTACTCCACATATGACAAAGAATTTTATGCTATCATACAAGCATTGAAGAAATGGAGGCATTACTTGATCCCGAAAGAATTTGTTTTATATAGTGATAATCATGCATTGCAGTTTGTGACTCAACAGGAGAAGTTGAATCAGAAACATGCTAAATGGGTAGAGTATATGCAGAATTTTACATTTGTGATTAAACAAATTTCAGGTACTGCTAACAAAGTGGCTGATGCTTTGAGCAGGAAGTGTTTGTTGCTGTAGGAGTTCCGAGTCAAGACATTGGGTTTTGAAAATCTTAGGGACATGTATGCAGGTGATGCAAATTTTGCAGAGGCATATGAAGCAGCTGAGAATCCAGTTCTCAGAGACAGAAGCCCATGGATAGATTAGATGATCCAGGAAGGATTGCTGTTCAGAGGCAATCAACTATGCATTCCAAATTGCTCCATGAGGGAGAATATGTTAAAAGAAAAACACAACGGAGGCTTGGCATGGCATTTTGGCCACGACAAGACATTTGAAAAGTTGAGAGAAGCATACTTTTGGCTAGGAATGTTGTCGAAAGTCAATAAGTTTGTCGAAAGATGTAGAATTTTCCATCATTCAAAGGGCAGGAAGCAGAATACGGGATTCTATCAACCATTACCCATACCTGAGAGGCCGTGGGATGAAATTAGCATGGATTTCGTATTGGGATTACCTAGGAAGCAAAGAGGACATGATTCGATCTTTGTGGTGGTTGACAGTTTTTTCGAAATGGCACATTTTATCCCATGCTAGAAGACTAGCGATGCGACTCATATCGCAAATTTGTTCTTCAAGGAGGTCATTAGACTTCACGGGTTACCCAGAAGCATAGTATCAGACAGGGATACAAAATTCATTGGAAATTTCTGGTGGACACTCTGGAAGAAGATGGGAACTAACTTGATGTTTAGTTATGCCTATCATCCTCAGATGGATGGGAAAATAGAGGTGGTGAATAGAAGTCTGGGAGACTTATTAAGAAGCTTGGTGACAGAGCACCACATCAGTTGGGACAATGTGTTGCCACAGGAAGAGTTTGCATACAATGACTCAGTGAACAGGAGCACAGGAAAAAGTCCATTTGAGATTGTATATGGCAGGCAACCAAGAAGAGTTTCTGAATTGAGGGATTCAGAACAGATAATAATTAAGAGCACAAGCACTGAAGAATTCGCAGAGGCGATGGAAGAACTTCACAGCAGGGTGAAGGAGCGATTGCTGGAATCAAACCAGGAATATAAGTGCAGAGTGGATCAACATCGGAGACAAATTCAGTTCGAAGTTGGTGATCTAGTTCTGGCACATCTGAGGAAGGAAAGGTTCCCAAGGGGAACATACAACAAGCTAAAAATGAAGAAAATTGGACCATGCAGAGTCCTAAAGAAATTGGGAGAAAACACTTATGAAATTGAGTTACCGAATGAGATCAGAATATCTCTGACATTCAATGTCTCAGACTTATATCCATATAAGGCTGAGGAAGCAGGAGCTGGAGGTGATGAACAACTATAAGTCCAGTGGCAGAAGCAGATGTCGATTGCAGAGAAGCCGCAGATGGAGCGTATACTTGACAAGCGAGTGAGCAAAAAGACCAGGCGAAAACAATACTTCGAGTATCTGGTCAAATGGAAGAACCACCCAGTGGAAGATTCTAGTTGGGAAAGCGAAGCAGAGATACAAAAGCATGGACAGACCATGTAGGATCTCATGAACAGGAGCCCATGAAAGTTTTCAAGCCGAGGAGTATGATGCAAGAGCATCGCCAACTCATCAAGCGGAGATCAGCTGGATAAACAAACCCAAATTTTTGAAGTGCTTTGGGATTATAGCGCAAGTCTTTAATGAAGCCATTTATGAAGGTGCATTTGTATATTGTATTGGACCTTGAGCGTTTAAGCTCTCGTCCTTTGGTAGATAGTCGGTATTTAATAGATTTAATGCTGGTAGATAGGATTTTAAGTCTAAATTTGATAGTTTAGAGTCTGAGAGGGAAAATGGATATAGACACCCTCATTGTACCATTGTAATATAGTAGTGAAGAATAGAGGAAGCATTCAGGAGAAGAGAAGAGCAAACATAGAATATTGTATGAAGAACACTCATGTACAGGCATTTGAATTAATAGAAGGAAGCTTTGATTCAAGCTCATGGTTTGTGTTGTTTTCTCTATGTATTGATGTTGTGATCATGAATGTTTGCTTTCTTGTTATGCATTTTCTTTGTATATGTTGTGCATGTGATTCTCTGAAAGGGAGAGAGAGTGAGTTACAATTGTTTCTCTATCTGAGCCAGGAGATTCCTGCAAGGTGTGCAGTCGAAACCATCCGCAAGGAGTGCATTGATGGAGGCTCAGGTAGCTTAACACTTGTTATTATTCACTCAGAAGTGAAAGTGGGTTGTTGAAGCCGTGCAAGGAGTGCGCAGGCTGAGGAAGAAGCCTCAGTTGTAAATCTGAGCAAAGGAGATTGAAGACTACTTTTGCAGGAGTGCGCAGAGTCGAAAGGATTCAACACTTGGGAAGTGTTGCATGTTTGCCGCAAGGAGTGCGTGGAAGTCCCTCTGAAAGAATTAGAGTGGAAAAGCTCAGGAGGTATAGAACCTTTGAGATATCGTCAAAGGAGAGCATTGATTTCTTGCACCGTGAAAGGTTTCAGGCAAGAGTTGCAAGTGCGTGCACAAAGATCTCTTTTTCCTAAGAGATTGTGGAAGCTGGAGAAAGCTCAGGAGGAACAAGGCCTTCAAAATTATCGAAAGGCTTGCGCAGAATATTTCCGTGCTAAGAAGTCCTCAAGAAGGGAGGAAAGAAATTGACGGTTAGGATTTGCAGAGGAAATTCGTGAAATCCTGTCAACTGTTAGATCTCGGGGAGTTGCACAGGGGTTAAGCCTAGAGGCAGAGGAGGAGTCCTGGAAGAGTCATCGAGATATCAGAGTCATCGGGGTTTTGAAGGTCAAGATAATCGAGACCTTGTAAGTCATGAAATCCCGAGAAAGGATCCTAGCCATTGATCTCGGAAAGACATGCATCAGACATCAAGATAGGAGTTGGGATTTAACCCATCGGGGATTCCAAGAGTGAAGAAATCGTTGCATCAGGATTCGCGATCCGTGAAATCTCTATAAGCTCAGAACCATCCATCAGTAGGGACACGTGCCGAAAGATCCGAGGAAGTCGTGAATCAGAGAATTGGGGTTTCTGGAGGCAAGAAAATCTTGCATGTTGGAATCACGATCCGCGATATCCCGACGGGATATTTGAACCATCCATCGGCGAGGACGCGTGGCAAGAGATCTTGAAGAGTCGGAGTTTGGTGGCATCAGAGTTTCCGGAGGCAATAAAATCTTGCAACTTGAAGTCGTGATCTGCGATATCCCGACGGGTAGTCGTGTGGGCCACATAGGAAGATAGTGGAGGACAGGTGTCACCCCGTATTAGGGATCAAGACTTGGTGAGTTCCGTGAACAAGTGCAATGGAAATCACGATATTGAAATATGTGATTTCCCGATCATTGCAGGAGTGTGGGCCATCAACGCCAAAGAAAACGACAGGTGTTGGAAGGTCAACCCTCGCGGGAGTCAACGCCAAGTGGCATCGGGGGTCGAAAGTCAAGGATCCATGAGGATAGTGGATCCTGACAGCGCAAGTGCTGATTTCCCGATGGGGAAATTCCCGATAAGAGCAAGGAAACCATGGGTGAATATTCATCGGTATTCGGGGATTTGTGAGACCGATCCTGTGTTTTCAGGACTCACGATCTTGTGAGGTCCGATTTCCCGATAAGACAGGGGAGATCATAAGGAGAGTCCAGTGGGTGTTGGAAAGTCTCGATAAGGGATTTGAAGAGCATTTCAGCTCTTTGGGAAGAAGGAAAAAGAAGGTCTTGTGGGAGTGGACGTGCCCTGGGTGGCGCATTTGCGTCATATTATAGATTGGACAAAGTTTTACAAGACAAAGGAATCAAGAAAGGTACTTTTGACAACAATCTCTACATTAAGTCTAAATGTGATAATTTACTAGTTATTTTGGTTTATGTAGATGATAGTATTTTTGGTTGTACTAATGAATGATCTATCCAGTGGTTTTCCAACTCTATGCAAACAGATTTTGAGATGTCCATGATAGGAGAACTGTCATATTTTCTTGGTTTACAGGTAAATCAAAGTTCTGTAGGAATATTTATCTCTCAAGAAAAATATTTGAAAGAGATGTTGAAGAAATTTCAGATAGAGGATTCCTCTCCTGTTAGCACACCTATGGTGGTTGGTTGCAAGCTCAATAAAGATGATATTTCACTGGATGTTGATCAAAGGACATATCGCTCTATGATAGGCAGTCTTCTGTACATCACAACATCTTGTCCTGATATAATGCAAGTTGTTGGAATGGTAGGTCGTTATCAATTTTCTCCTAAACAAAGTCATTTGGTAGCTGTCATGAGGATATTCAAATACTTGAAGGGAACAATGACTTATGTTCTGTGGTATCCCAGAAATCAGAATTTTCAGTTAACTGCTTATTTAGATGCAGATTGGGAAAATTGTGTGGATGAGAGAAAGAGCACCAGTGGAGGTGAATTCTTCCTGGGTGACTCGTTGGTAGCATGGATTAGTAAGAAGAGGGGATCTATTTCCTTATCAACTACAAAGGTAGAGTAAATTGTTGTTGCTACTTGCTGCACTCATATTTTATGGATGATTCAAACTCTTACATATTTGAAGGTAAAATATACTGATCCGATTACAATTCTCTATTATAACACTAGTGCCATTAGTGTCTCCAAGAATCCTGTTCTTCATTCCAAGACTAAGCATATCCCATTAAAATACCATTTTCTCAGAGAACAAGTTACAAATAGAATTGTTCAACTGAATTATATTCCTTCCACATAACAGATCATTGATATCTTTACTAAACCATTAGCAGCAACCCCTTTTGGATATCTTCATCAAAAGTTGGGGGTTATAACTTCTTTCGTCTAATCTGTTCACCTGGTCAGGGGGAGTACTTATTGAATATATGTTGTATTTCTAAGATTCTCATAGTTGACATGGGGAGTATGTACTACAACAACTCAGGGGGGAGTGTGTTTTTTCTTTTAAATTGATATCAAAGGGGGAGAAAGTTTGGTAATTTCAAGGATGCTATAGTGGTAGAGTTGGATGTTCTTCAAGGGGTTTCCATTAATGCCAAAGGGGAAGATGGTTGGCATGTTTTCAGACATAGGCAAAGTATGCGTGTTTGTCATTGATTGCAAAGATCACGATCAACAATGCAATGATAATGGCATGGCAATGACAAGTTCAACAGTGAAGAGAAACAATGATCGTTGGATCCCATTCAGATTTCCTGACGATTGTCAAATCTGAATTAAGATAGGAGGAGCATGAAGTAGAAGAGAATAGATCTCATGTGTCAGATCTGAGGCCGAGGTTTGACCGACGTTGGATCTAGGAGAACCTACATGTTCTTTAAATTGCAAGGTGAAGCAGGCATACAAAATCCTGAAAGCTGGGGGACTGTCCATATTCGGGAAGGACACGTGGTTACAAATCAACATTTCGCTGACTGAAAGGTCAAAGGAAGGAGTTCTCTAACCACTCTAACTCATGATATGCGAAATCGTGAAATAATCCTAGCCATCGGATTGAGGATTGATCTGGATTGTTGATCAGACATGATGAAGGCCTGTGAAGTTTTGAAATCATGATAAGATCTGGACCATTGGGTCCATAGGACACGTGGTGAAAGATCTTCATTTTGCTGACTGGAAAGTCAAAGGAACGGGGTTCCCTAATCTCTCGAATTTGCGACATGCAGAATCGCGAAATGCCGAAATGCGAAATTGTGAAAGGCGCTAACAACTAAACACCATTTCAGAGATCACGACTTGGAGAGTCAATATGCCTCACAATAGGAATTCGCGACATGTGCAATCAAGAAATGCCAAAATACGAAATTGCGAAAGGCGCTAACAACTAAACTCCATTTCGGAGATCACAACTTGGAGAGTCGAGATGCCTCGCAACAGGAATTCGTGACATGCGAAATCACAAAATGCTGAAATGTGAAATTGCGAAAGGCGCTAACAACTAAAATCCATTTCTGAGATCGTGACTTGGAGAGTCAAGATTCCTTGCAACAACAATTCACGACATGTGAAATCGCAAAATGCCGAAATGCGAAATGCCAAAATGATCAAAGCTAGTCCAGCTAAGCTCCTTTTTCGGAGTTTCGAGGATCGCGACATGGACCGTCAAGATATCTCATGACAAGAATTGATGAAATGAAGAAATGTGAAAGGAATTTTGATTAGGCCCATGGTCACAGCCAGGGGGCATATGGAGTAAGCGTGAGACCCAACAATGCAAGTTAATCAGGAATATGATCGAAGGGTTATTGTTTCTCTTCATGATTAACTGTTCAGTTATGATTCAGTTAGTAGAACAGAATCATGGTTCTTGGACGGTTGGCGATTTAGTTGTTGAGGCATGTGTGGATAAAAGGAGATATGAGACGACTGTGCAAAGTTGGCTATTCTAACTAAAAAATGAGTTGAACTGTAGAAAGGTAAAATTACAGTATGCGCAGTGTGAAGAAAGATCAGAGATAAGGAATAGAAGCTAAACAGAGGAGAAAAGGTGAAGACGTCAACGAACCCGTTGGTAAATCCATTCGCTAATATGCTATTTAAGCCAGGTTTCTCCTAGTCAAAAGGGGGAGAGGCATGACCGTAGTAATAAGGGCATGGATTATGAGGCATGGTCTGTCATTATTGCAGGTTGTAGAGGGCACAAAAACTGAGACAAAATTCTTCTTGGGCTTGGGAGTGCCATAGATGGATCGAGGTGTGGAGACACCCATTTTTGGGTAATTCGACGCCATGAATTCTGTGGTGATGTATGTTTTCTGATCTAAGCATTATTTTTGTAGCTTGATTTCAGAATGAGGTATATTTATGTTTTTTTCCAAATTATTTTGCTGAGTTAATGAAAGAGCTACCCATTTGAGAGTAGGACCCAGAGACGTAGTCCACCAGGGACGAACTCCGTTATCAAGTTTTTGTGTTCATATCTAATGCCTATGTCTCTTCATTTTTGAGTTTTCCCTTCTTTAATGGTGCATTTTAATTTATGCTCATTTAGTACAATTCTTTATAAGTCACGATGAAATCCTGGATCATGTTGGTATCAATGAAGTCATCTTTGACTTGAAGTGTTGAGTGTGAATGCTTACTAAAGCCAAGCATAAGCAGGGTGAAGGAACTCTTAATACTTTCAATCCCGAAGTTGGACATGTATCTAGAAGGAAGAAAATGGAAGAAAAGGACAAGCGTGATAAACATGAGAAAAAATTTCACATGGTCTTTTATTGCATGTCAGAAATGGTTGAACAAATGTATGGAGATTACGAGAAGATGATGAAGAAGAAAGGGAAGAAAAAGAAAGCACATGTAGATGATGAGGCTTTGGTAAACCAAGGGGCTAGAGGAGATCCACCTGAGCCTCCGTCTTCACCTTCGAGTTCTAGTTCTTCTTCCTCTGAGCATTTTCATCATTCTATCCATAAAGCCTCTTTTAAGAAACCATTATTAAAGCTTGATGTAAAATTTTCTTTACCTATGTTTAGTGGAGATACTAATCCTGAAAAGCTAGATAATTGGATTCAAAAAATTGAAGTGTATTTCCGTGTCCAACATATTGATGAAGAGGAAGTTAAAGTGCAACTGGATTCTCTTCGGTTGGAAGGCACCGCTCTTGTATGGTGGGAGAGAAAGCTTCAAAACAAAAGTAAGTGTGGTAATATTATTTCCTCATGGTCAGAATTTGAATCAATGATAAGGAAGAAATTTTATCCATTAGGGTATTTACATAAAGCAATGATGGAATGGAAAAATTTAAGGCAAAGTAAAGGACAAACCGTACAAAGTTTCATAGAATAATTTAGGAAAAAATATCTTGCATTGAACATTCCTTTGGATTCTTATGAAACTTTAATGAAGTATATTGGTGCACTTCACAGTTATATTCGACATACTTTGATCTTGTTTAAACCCACTTGTCTCGATGAAGTTTGTGTGCAAGACACTCACCTTGAGAATAGGGGGAAACATGTTCAAGAAGATCCCACAGAGAAACCTTCCAATTTCCCAAAAACGACTTTTAAGAATTTTAAAAGGAAGGACAAGAAGACCACTACAATGACAAGAGTGTTGGGTATGTGTTATATTCTTTGCACGAGTAGTAGTGTCTGAGCGTCTGTGCTGGGCGCGCAGGGGGGTGGATCCCCCAGCGTGGGGGTTCGGGGGCAGCGCCCCCGAATTTTTTTTTTCGGGATGACATATTTCCGAGACGACATATTACTGGGTCGACATATTTCTGGGACGACATATTTTCGGGACGACATATTTCCGGGACCACATGATATTTAGGTGGTTTTTCAGCACATGGTTTTTTGCTGATGGTTTTCTATTTTCGGTTAAGGAATTAGGGTTTTGGACTAATCCAGGTCATTGGGTTAGGGTTTTGGATGCCACTGCCTCCTATATGTATATTGTATTGTAAACAATGTAACACAATGTAACACGATGTATGAATATAATATATGTTGGTTTTCCTGGTTTGGGTTTCCAGGTGAAAAATCTCTGTGTAATATTTATATTTTCCATTGTATCTTTTCTGTTCTTTTCTGAATATCAGTTTGTAGTAGATATTGTACAAGGTTAGAATTTACATTTGGTATCAGAGCTTTATTGGCTTCAAGGGGATGCCTTTGTCATCAAGGGTTTGGCTCGAGACTGTGATAATCCTTGTTACAGTGGGAGATCTGCGGTATTGTTTTTCAGGTGAAAAGAAATGGAAAGCAATTCGAAGATGGACATCGAGAAGTTTAATGGGAAAATATTTGAGCTGTGGAAGCTCAAGATGGAAGATCTTTTGGTGGACAGAGATCAGTGGATCATAGTAGATCCAGGTACTACACCTATAGGAACTTTTGCAGATGACTGGAAAAAGACATATCGGAAGGCAAAGAGAACAATTCGACTGTGTCTCTCCGATTTAGTATTACTGAATGTGTCAGAGGAAGATACAGCCAAGGATTTATGGGAAAAGTTGGGGAAGTTGAATCAGTCTAAGTCCCTGGTAAATAAACTATTCGTGAGAAAGAAGCTGTATAACTTGAGGATGAGAGACGGAGACTCAGTGGCAGAGCATTTGAACACCTTCAATACTATGGTAAGTCAGTTAGTATCTGTTGATATTAAAATTTCAGATGAAGATAAATGTATTAGTTTGTTGTGTTCTTTACCAGACTCATGGGATAGTCTGGTTGTGGCCATAGGTAGTAA
>JZKD02S1849963.1:314984-327770 GCA_000966675.3 Picea glauca | reverse complement strand
TTAATGGAGAAATTAGAAGTGGGTTAACCCTAAAATAAGGAAAGTGGGCCAAGTGACCTAGAATATGTTTTTAAGGAAGCTACTTGGAGAGTATAAATAAGAGGCAAGGCTCTCTAATTTTAATTACACTTGAGCATATTGAATATCTATAGGTTTCCGAGGTAACCAAGGATATATAAGCCGAATTTCTGAGGGAAGGTGAATAAAAGAAGGCCAAAATGAAAGGAAGGATAAATTCTTTGGATGGTGCTTTCTAAGGTATGTTATTTACAGGTCATCTCATCATTTGCTCTATAACTTGTTTTCTATAATGATTTAGACCGTGAAATTTCTATGCCATTGACACTGTTGTTTTTGAGTTTATACTTTAAGGCTTTAAAGTATACCATCGAGGCATCCGAGATAATTAAAGGGTAAAAAGACTAGTTTAATAGAGAGCTAGATCACAGTTGGTTCCTTAACTGTCTCTGCCTAGCTTCCCATGAACGTTCAAGTTCTACCCATGTATTTGTTGTTTGTAAGATGGTATTGAATAGATTTAATGCAATACTCCTATGATCTGATAGACCGGGTTCAAAATTAGGTTGTCTAGTAACTGGAGCAGTCATGAAAGCTGAGGGTTTCTTTTCTGTAAATCAAAAATATTTTCAAGGGTCACAAATTTCTGGTTCAAATTAATAAAAATAGAACCTCCAAATTATGAATCAATAGTATAACAGAAATAAAGGCCACTTCTGGTATCTGAGTCAATTTTAATGAATAAGATGCATGGAATGATGAAAGAAAAGAAAATATATAGTCGTATGACAAAAAATGAGGCATCAATTTAAGAGGAATCTTATTTTAAGTTAATACAAGAAAGAGGGATGATAACTTTGCAGAAGCATACAGTTTCAGAGTCCTAAAATGTTCATAGGTCTTATATCTGCTGAAAGATGATACAGAGGAAAAATTGCAAATGATTAGATAATCTGACTGTTCAATCACTATAATAGAAATTACCAGATGAAACACTTCAAACGAAAGTATGAAATAAAAATAGAATGACAGAGAAACACATAACTCGGCTTGACTAGATCTGGAATATTCAATCTATATTGTATTAATTCAGGAAAAACAAAGTTTTCTCTTTACTATCCATCCAGAAAAAATCCTATTCTTAGTCTTAAAAAATTATATTTATACAAAACCAGCAATCTTAGGACGGTTGGTGATTTCCTAATTCTTAGAGACTAACTATTTGTTAAAAAATTGATCCAAAACCGTTTTCATGATCTTCTCCATTTTTCCATTTTCTTGGAAGTAAAGCTCTTCCAAATTATACTTTTAATTTTTTGATGACTCTCCTTCTTTCGATTCAATACATTTAATGCATCTCTCCAGGAACTGTGTAAAATTTATGGGGGGTTCTGGAAGGTCTCTTGCCTCGAACAGATAAACCTTTCTCTGAATCTTGGAAAGATGGTCATCAACTCCTTTATTTGCAAACTTTGTTGACTGTAGTTTTAAGTTAGGCTCAACTAACAACCTGTCTATTAGGGTGACATCCATTTTTCTTAGTTGTGAAATTTCCATTTGGATTTCACTGAAATTTTCCCTAAAATTTAATTGATGCCTTACAATATTGATCTGTCCCAAAAGTCTTGTACAATTGCCTTTTCCAATATTTAATGACCCTTTGTCTAAAAGATCAAAAACTTCTTCACAGTCATCTTTGATTTCTTTGACTATTCTTTTGCTTTCAATTATGTTGGTTTCCCATAGCTTGAGCATGATGTCGCCTTTGACTTTCTCTATGGCTGATACTTTCGTAGTTTTGGATACCTCTTCAGCTGCCGAATATATAATTTCCTTTTGGAGAGTAATCCTCAATGCCTTAGCTTCCTTTTCCCTCAGGATAATATTATCAAAGGCATTATCTACTTCTTGAAAGTAATTTTGAACAATTTCTATCTTGGAAATCAATTTCTGTTGTTCAATTTCTATTTTTGAATGCGCTTCTAGTGACTGGGCCTGGAAAGATTTTAGGTCTATAATCTGATCTTCTATCGATATTAATCTAGCCTGTAACTATTTAGTGTGCTCCTTTTGTTGAGTAATCTGTAGCTGACTTGCTTGCATTTTCTGGCTCATTTCGTCCAGGCTCGTTTTGAGTAATTGAACCTCTAACCTTTCGGTAACCCTTGTCTACTCCATGCTTTTACTTGTTTATTCTCTAATGTTTTCCTTAGAATTTTTTAACTTCTCTTGTAATTGTGCTATGATTTTATCACTCTTCTTTATCCTGGTTCTCATTTTTCCCACGGTAAAAAAGTTTGTTTTTTCCATGGCTCCCATGGAACCTGCTATCTCTGTAGCGAAATCCTCTTCCTCCAAATTTTTTCCATCTATCAGGACTTTATTTATTTTTAACCATGTTCCCCTCCCACTTATGCATCTCCTATTTCAATACAACCTTCCTTTTTCCACTAAAAAAATAATTGGAAGGAGGAATCTCATCTATGGGAATGGAGGTAAGGTCATCAACAAATAGAGCTACCATCTGTGGGAGTCCAAAAGTGGACTGTAAGGGGGTTAAGGAAGGTATGGGAATCCCTAGCTCCGTAGATCCTTTCCCTCTTGTTGCCTTAGGCATGTTGACATCAACCCCTGTTGATGAAGGGGGAGTAGGCTTACCGAACTTGGGATGTCTCCCTGACCTTTTCTCTCTTCGGTCTTTTTCTTGGTGGATAGGCCTTTCTGTATCCTGTAGGGATTTTTTGGGATTTCCCTTCTTTTGTGCTTCTTGCTCAAAACCTGGTGGAACACTTTCTTTCTCTTGGCGGAGGGTAATTTATTCTCCTTGAAGTACTCGGGGTAGACCACTCCGTCGATGCTTCTGAAAGGTCCGAAAGTTGACTTGCAGGTCAGACGACAGTGTCTGTACTCTTTCTAACACTTCTTTATAAGACTTGGTCCCTTTGAACATGTCATCCCAAGGGGACTCCTCATGTTCACAGGATTTCATATTGTAGTGTATCAAGTATTTGTTCACTAATTGATAAGGGTCATGCCTTTTGTACTTAATATTTAACAGTTTAACTTCTTCGAGTGCTTCTACTTCCACCCTAGAATGTCCCAAATCTTGTAATGAAAATTTCCCGATGTGCACAAGGAAGATTGGCCAGGACTTGTTTTGAGTTGCCTTTAGCTCTATCCCAATACCACCTTTTACTATTTGGTGTGCTACTTCCCTACACACCAGTCTATCCGGGAGGAATTTTGGAAGCGTCTGAGGGGGGATTGAGCACCCATAAACCGTGATGTAGGAGAAGATTTCTTCAATGAACCAGTCTGCTATTGGCTTGAGGTTGTTTGAAACTACTTCAGAAATGCGAGGAGGGTCACAGTCGAAAAACATTTTATGCATTGGTATCACCACGAAATGGAAAATTTTGTAAAATGAATTTTTTGCATTTTCTTCCCATAACTCAGAGTGATATTCGTGAATGGGTTCAAGGCAAGTTGTGTTCCAACTCCAATTCATCAGGGGGAATGGAGTCATAAAAAAAATTGCATCCATGATGTATGCTGACATGTAAAAGGCCACAGGTTGAACTCAGCCTCTTGCAACTCTGTAATACGAAACATCTTTGGCCATATTATCAGATAAAATCTTGTCCCAGTTGAAACTATATCTTTTTGATGCTTCTTCTAAAAAGGGTACCCATTCTACAGGGAAATGATAGGGATTCTTTTTGTCGAAGAGTCTACACAACATCATGTTTACATAAACCATGTAATCATTCAAAGATGCCGTGGCATAAATTCCATGGGTATCAGCCCTAAATTTTGATGGACATATCCACCAACCTTTGATTAAATCAGGGTAAGTTTGGTCTTCCTCAATGCATTCCTTTCTCTGGAATTCAGCTATAAATTTGGCATTGTAACTGAAATTAGGATTGGGTGAGAGCTTGTACATAACCTGGATATGTTCAAGTTTGAATGAGATGATAATGGCCCCTTGATCATTTAAAATGCTTCTCGTTGGAATATCAACCTTGTCCAAAGCCCAACTGATCATGTCGTTGTACGCCATGAGCCATGGGCGTGTTGCAATTTTGTGAAGTTTTGATTCTGCTATGTCCCAAAGGTGATTCTCGGAGTCGTTAGGGGAATTTTTTTATCTCGCAGTCCAGATTTTCATAAATTTGTCTCCATGATTTAATTGATTCGATAGCATGTGGTGTGGTGTCTGTATGACATCTCCCTCTGGGCTGGAAATCTCATCTGTATCTTCACTCTTCTTGGGTCCCTTCTTTGGTGCCATGAACTTTGTATTGGAACAAAAACCTGTCACAGAAGAGAGGCGTGAAAGCTCGGCTAGATGCAACTTACTTCTGATAGAAAAAGTGAGAATAAGTTTCAAAAAATAGACCTCTAATTTTCTTTTAACTCATTTTATGGTGAAAGTATTGATGCAGCTAGCAAGAATTTAATACCTTTAATGCAGAGAATATTTCTGAGATACGCATTTGTGTCACAGAAATCACGATCTATCCATTATTAATGTGGCCATATTTCGACAATTGTAAAATCAAAATTTAAAAGATCTCGTTTGACAGAGACTGAAAAAGAAAGTACCTAAGAAGTTTAATTACCATTAAATGTATTTTTAAAATGAAGATTGTTCTCTTTAAAATTTAGTATTGAGTCGAGACTTCGCGTTTCGGGGTTTCGAGGATCGCTGTTACATGAGGTATGTCACCACTAAACCCCGAATCCCGAAATCACGATAGGATCAGTTTTTAATTAATCAAGATTAAGACTGGCTTTCACTTCTTTCGGGAAACTGGGAATCGGGATTTCTCTATTCAAAATGTATTGAAAAGGTATTGTTTTGAGTAAACCCGGAATCTCGAAAGGCTAAAAGATGGTAAATTAAATCCTTTAGGGTTTTAATTTATCGCGATTAAAGTACTTTACAGAACATGCATCTAGACTTTAAGAACACTTGAGATTTCTGTCCTTTATTATAATGAAGAAATGAAATCATTTCGGGACTTCGGTACCGATATTTTGGACCGATAGTGAGGATTATACATTATGAAAAGCCGAATCCTGAAAGAGAAAAGTTTTAGTTTTAGAGGTAAAAATTTTAAAACCTATCTTCAACATAGGCTCCAATTGGGGACCTCGTCTCCTTGTGGGACAAGGAGAATGGGCGGACTTAGTGCCTTTTATTGGGTAAATGGGGTCAGTTATTTCAGTCTGTGAGACAAAGCTGTGAAAACTACTAAGAGGATAAAGATTCCAACCTTAACTTCAGAAAACTTTCCAAACTAAAGCATTCGACAATATCGAAATAGGATCACATAGATTTCCCTTTGTAAAACTGACCTCATACTTTTGCAATATAATCAAAACAAGATTAGTCATTCTACCAGTTTTTATTTGATCGTATTTGCATCGAGAGACTCTTAGAGTGTAATCTAGAAACCCATAATCTTAGAGTGTAATCTGGTTGAAAGAAGAAAAATACCAGAGAATCTTGCAATTTGTGTATAACAACCTTGTCCATTATGGAGACATTTCTTCACTGCCAGTGGGTCTGTTCAGTGCCTCGGTGAAGTTATAGGATTTTCCACATTGAATTTCCTTTCACCACTTCATTAATTTTAGAATTTAAATGATGAGATGAGGGAAACCATATAATGAATTTCCTTTCATCATCTCTTTATATTAGATGGGGGCAATCAATAACGAATTTCCTTTCACCACCTCTTTATATCAGATGGGGGAAATCGATAACGAATTTCCTTTCACCATCTCTTTATATACATATTTGTTATGAAGTGGGGGAAATCAATAAGTATGTAACATACTCAGGAGATTTTTTTTTTTTTTTTTAGCAAAGGTCTGTCAACTTATTAAAAAGCTCTGGATTGATCTACTTTGGGCCCTCAAACACTCTAACTTTATGGAGAATCTCAGGGAAAATTTATTAACATTTTTTTTTTATTAATGTTTTTATAGGGACTTCACTTGAGTGAAAACGATCTTTTTATTTTTGGTAGAAAGACTAAAAAGGTTAAGATTAGCCCATACATACTTCCGGTTCAGCCAAATCTTAGGAAAAACATAGGATTTTACCTATCTTTGCTTCGAAAGTTAGTTTGAACATTTCCGAAATTAACATGAGACTTAAAGGGAGAAAAATAAGGTTGGGTGAAGAGTAAGCTTGATAGTGATCGAAGTGGAAAGGGGAGAGAACCTTGGAAACTTGGGAGTGCTAATGAGTATTAATCATTTATTTATAAATTTTATTATTATTATTATTATTATTATTATTACCTTTTAGGATATTTTTAACTCAAGTTCTTGGGTTAGAGTTCATACCTTAATAGTTTGTCATATTTATAGCCAAAAGATTGTTTACTTATTACCTTTAGGGAAAGTATTTATCATGGTTATCCATGCAGATTACCCCTGTAGTATAATTGGTCTCTTGAGTCCTGACTCTTTTCGTGCAAGCAACTGATAACTGTCAAACACACTCATACTAACTCTGTGAACTGCTAGATTTGAACTGCTTTGTATTTGCATCCTTTAATTTTTTTTTTTTTTTTTGAATCTTCCGAAAGCAATGTGACTATAAAGAAAATGTGAAAACAAACTGGTATATACAATGAAGCTTCAAAAACATATTACTGCATGTAGTGTTTAAGATATCGCCCATTTATAGGGGCATTTAGAATATCTCCATTTAGATTTTCTAATGAAAAAGCATTTTCTCCTTTTGAGGCCGAGATTCTATAAGGGCCGGACTAGATCGAGTCGAATTTGTTGTGTTTACCAATGTCTTCTCTTTTGGCTTCCATTTTAGTACCAGATATCCAGGGAGGAAATCTCTATCCTTAGCCTTTTGATCGAATAAATCCTTCATCTTATCCTGATATCTCCGCAAATTTTCGTTCACTTCTGCTCTATTTTGCTGAACTTTGACCAGCTGGTTTGCTCTTCTGGTAATGTCGTTAGGTTCTTTGTTCAAATCTTGCCAAATTTTCATTACTGGCAGAGAAAGATTGATTGGTAAGATAACATTAGTGCCATATACTATCTAGAAAGGGGACATTCAGATTTCCCTTTTGGTACTTATTTTGTTGGCCCATAGAGCGCATTTCAAATGGATATGCCACGTCTTCTTATTTTCAGTCAATATTTTTTTAATCACAGTTGTAACAATTTTGTTAGATGACTCAGCTAAACTGTTGCCCTGCGGATAATAAGCAGTGGAGTGTCCTAATATGATGTTGAATTTTTGTCATAAGCTTATCATCATAGCCATCAATTTGAACGCTTGTGCATTGTCGGTGACTATTTTTCAGGGACAACTGAATCTGGATAAAGAAAATTCTTCCAGAAAGTTGATTACAACTATGTCAGTCGCGTTTCTCATGGGAATAGCTTCCACCCACTTAGTAAAATAGTCCATTGCAGTTAGAATGCACCTGTGCTGAGCACTGGAATGTGGGTGAATCTCTCTGATAAAATCAATACCCCACTGCTGAAAAGGGGCTTCGGTTTTAACTAGAATTAGAGGCAACGCTAGGACTTTCTGTTTACTTGTAAACAACTAATAGGGAATACAAGCTCGGACTTTAGTATTTACATCTGTGAAAATTTTGGGCCAGTAATATCCATCTCTTAAGATTTTATAAGATGTGGCTTTCCAAGCGTGGTGTCCTCCACACATTCCCTCATGGAACTTATCTATAACCTTTTCAGTTTTGGTCTCGACTAAGAAGCTCAGCAAGAAACCTAGGGGGTCCTTCCAAAATAGTTTTCCGTCTATAATACAATATTTTATAACATGCAACTTCAGTGTCCTAGCTTTAGATGGGGTTAATTCACTAGGACTTTGAAGAGTCAATAGATAAGAAACAATATCATGATACTAGACTGAAGAAGAAAACATGTTTTCAATATCAACAGTAGGTGTAGAGAAATTGAGTTCATTTATCTCTAGAGAACTCTTGTCTTCTTGCAGCTGATTTATTCCAAGTGCCTGCAAGTTGGATTCGACCAACAATTTAGCCAGACCTTGGCCTTTAATGAGTTTTGTTGGCTTGACTTCAAGATAAAACTTCTGAATCTTAGCTAGCCATTTTCCTCTTCTCCCATCACTATCTGGCTGAACCAGTATGTCTTTGACGGAGCTTGTAGGAACATAGGCTATGATCTTCAAATGTAATACATACGTTCTGAAGGCCTTGAGAGCCTTTACCATTGCGTAATCTTGTTTTTATAGTATAGTATATTTCAACTCAGGGTCTCTCATACTTTTATTGAAAAAAACAATGGGTTCTTCAAAGACTTCTTCATTTTTCTGTAACAATACAACTGCGATAGTGTGTTCGGAAGCGAAGGAAAAAATCAGAAATTCTTTTGTGTAATCAGGACTTGCTAAGACTGGCGCTTCGCTGATAAATTTTTTTATTCATTGAAAATATGCTTTGGCTTCACTTGTCCACTTCATCTCACTATTCTTATTCAACATATCCATGATCAACTTCACAATTTCAGCGAAGTTAGGGATAAATCTTCTCAAGAAATTTATTTTTCCTAGGAAGGATTGGATTTCTTTTACATTTATAGGGATATTTATAGTATCTATTGCCTCAATCCTTTTAGGATCGATTTTGATTCTGTCTTTTGACACTACATGACCCAATAGATTACCTTCTTGCATAACGAAATGAGATTTTTTGGGATTGAGGGACAAACCGAATTTACGACATTTCTCGAAGGTTTGCTTAAGGTGTACTAGATGTTCCACATCAGATTTTGAAAAAATGGTCAGATTATCGAGATAGATAACAACGAATTTATCTTTCTCACCCATGAAGGTAATGTCCATGGCTTTTTGGAAGGTTGCTCCTACATTCATCAAGCCGAAAGGCATTTTATCGTACATGAAGGTACCCCAAGGGGTAGTGAAAGCCGTTTTTTCCTTATCATCATTGTGTACTGTGATCTGATTGTAACCTGAAAAACCATCAATCATTAACATTCTATTAGCTCCAACTACTCTCTCTAAAACGTGGTCCATCTTAGGAAATGGATCATTGCCTTTGAGTGATGATCATTTTAGGTTTCTAAAATCAACACATAGTTTGATTTCACCATTTTTCTTTCTCACTGGGACTAAATTAGCCACCCACTCAGAATATCTTAGTGGGACGATGATTTTGGTGTCCAAGAGTTTTTTGACTTCCTTTTCAATTACTGGTAGCAGGATAGGGTTTATCTTTTTGAGCTTCTGTTTAAAAGGCTTGACACCCGGTTTCAAAGGAATGTTATGTTCGATTATAGAAGTATCATAAGTTCTCAATTCTTCGTAAGACCAAGTAAAAACGTCTTTATATTTTCTAAGCAACTCAACGTATTTACTTTTGGTTTCTGGGGGCAGGTATTTGGACAGTTTCACCAACCAAGGGTTTTCTTTGGTACCTATGTCACAGTCCTCAACCTTGTCACATACCCACTACCTCAATCAATTTTTTTGTTGATTTCTGCTGAATCAGAGCCCTCGAATTACCTACGGAGGCCTAGCACAAGCTATCTCTTTCTCTCTCCCTGTTTCCATGTGGTCGTGGGTCATGGTCATAGTTCAAATAATTGTGGTGCCTCTTTGTATTTCGCGCCTCGGTGCTACAGGGGTGTTGAATCGTTCGACTCTGCAACCGTCGAACCCCGACAGGGCTAGCGTCCGACCAATAGGGATGAATCCCAACAGGGCTAGAGAACAACCAATGAGAACAGGCCCCATTGCACGGTTAAGTGGAGTACAGGTGGCAGAGGGGAAATGTGACATGGTAGTCAACAGGACAGGAGGGGGTCCCATTTCACATGCCACACTATTCCGGACCCCCCCCCTCATTAAAGGCAGAATGGGAAGGGGGGTCTGGAATTCACCTGAGCACCATTGATAAAGGTGAATTAATCTCAACCATTCGAGAGTTGCACATCTGATTCCGGACCCCCCCCGCTAAAGGTAGAACAACAAGGGGGCTCTGGAATGAAAACTCAGCCATAGATCTGGGCGGGTGGACTCTGGACGTTTCTTACCTCAATGCGCATTCGTGCCTCAGATTAAAGCCGTCATCTCTTCCTCACATCTAACGGTTGTTACAGACCCTGAGATCCTCCAAAAGAATCTTGTCCATTCGTTGGGGTTTATCATCATGAGAGTCCAAACTCTCGATCACGGGGCTCCCGAATTCTTGATCCCCGATTTCTCGATGTGGCTAATCTTTCGACACATAGCCTTCATAAATTTGGTTGGTCCAGATCTGTCCCAGGATTTCCACCATGGAAAGTCCCGATCTCTCATCATCAGGATTCCCGATTCTGCGACTCCCAATTTTTCGAAATGGGTAATCTTACGACACATGGCCTCCCTCATTCTGACAGTTCAGATCTATCCCGGGGTTTTCACCATGGAAAATACCGAACTCTCGTCATCAGGATTCCCGATTTCCTGAAATAGGTAATCTTACGGCACGTGGCCTTCGTCATTTAGATGGTTCAGATCTATCCCAGGGTTTTCACCATGGAAAATCCCAAGCTCTTGTCACCAGGATTCCCGATTCCATGATTCATGATTTCCTAAAATGGGTAATCTTATGGCACGTGGCCTCCATCATTCGGAAAACTCAGATCTATTCCATGGTTTTCACCATGGAAAATCCCGAACTCTCATCATCAGGATTCCTGATTCTGTGATTCCCGATTTCCCGAAATGGGTAATCTTACGTCACGTGGCCTCCGTCATTCGAACGGCTCAGATTGGTTCATACCCGTGCATTATTCCACAACTCCCTGGATGTGGAAAAATCAATGGTCCAGATACTCCCATGGACCTTGGAGATCTACAGTCCCAAATTCTTTGTTGTCCATGAAGACACAAAAAACAAAGGGGTAAGGCATTTAACACCCTACTCACTCCTACGAATCTAACGGTCATGCGTGACCATAGGTTTCTCGATGGAATATCGTCCGTCGATTAATACCTATCAGGGTTAAGGCACTTAACACCCCATCTTTTTCTTCCGATCTGACGGTCGTGAGTGACCACAGATCTCCTGATGGGATATCGTCCATCTATTCGACACTTATCAGAGATAAAGCACTTAACACTCCATCTTCTTCCTCCAATCTGACGGTCATGAGTGACCACAGATCTCCCGACGAGATCTCATCCGTCGATTCGATGCTTCATCCTTATGCTGCCATCTCGGATTTTCAAGAGGATCATTCCTCCTTGTGCAGGGTTACTAAGGCCTTACGCCTTCACATTCACTTTCCCGGTTCTTGATGGGATTTTCAAGGAGTGTATCTCTATGGGGAGGTTCTTACCTAGGGTACTATCTGAGGCATATAAGGGTACCTTTCTCCCACGAATCAAACATGTGGTCTGAATTAGGTCAGTAAGCATATAAATAGCGATTTATGAAGACATAAGCCATACGTAGTCTTCCATTATAAACATGCATCTACCAGTATTGAGCAAAACACCATACAAACATTCTTAAATTAAAATTGTTCACAGTTTCACAGCTTATGGGCATAATTATCAGAATAAAAATATATATATTTCAAAATGCCAGAGGCAAAACACTTATAATAAATAACTCCAGGGGTTAAGGAACTGCTGAGAGGGGTGTTCATTTCCACCCAACCGTAGGCTCAGCGACTCCCAGCGGATTTACCACTAGCCACACCCGAGCTGAGACCACGATGCTGTGAGACTATGTCTCTGTTTTCCAGTGACCAGGAGTGAAGGTTACTCTCCTTCCTCTCTGCTATCACTCACTCTGCATATCACCAGAGTTCTCTTTCTCCCCTCGCGTCTGTCCCCCAATCGCTTCTACCCCACACCTTATCCTTTTGTGAGGTTGTGTGTGGCATGATTTCCCTCACACTGGTCAGTCATGATGGCTCTACGAATGGGCAGTTCACCTCCCCATCCCTCATTAATTCCTGAGGAGCCATCAACCTGCCAGCCTACGAGACATTTAATTCGGGGCCAACGAGCCGCTTTTGGTTCTTCGGGCCAGTGAAGTCCAAATACAGTATTAATTCTCGGTGGAAGTTAACGCCACCTTTCTAGGTACCTTCCACCGCCATCGTGGTCTCTTTTTCTGCACATCCCCTCTCAGTAGTCCTGCAATATAAATTCATAATGTTATTCACATTCATTGACCTTTTCCATAAGGTCCATTCACATCACATATTCACATTCAAGAGTTTGCCACAGTTCTGGCCAGTCCAGTTATTTTTACAAACTGGGGGAAACAGGGTGTTACAATTCCCTCCCCCTTAAAGGAACATCGTCCTCGATGTTCTTATCTTTTAACATGMATTGYATGTACAGAAGTAAACAAAATCGGATATGCCTGTCTCATGGCATCCTCCATTTCCCATGTAGCCTCATCTGGGCCAAAATGTCTCCACTGCACCTTTACCTGTGCAATGGTTCAGTTCCAGAGAGGGGTTTCCTTTCTGTCCAATATGCATTGGGGTTCTGGTAGAAATTCTCCCTCCAGTTCGACCTGGATCAGAGACCAGTGAATTATATGATTAGCATCATGTACATATTTCTTTAATAATGAAACATGGAAAATATTATGTGCTTTTACTGTGGGAGGAAGTGCTAGCTGATAGGCTACAGGTCCCACTCTATCTAGAACCTCAAAGGGTCCACAATACCGGGGTGCCAACTTGGCACAAGCTCCCATT
>JZKD02S1849963.1:279216-289539 GCA_000966675.3 Picea glauca | reverse complement strand
GTTCTTGACACACACATGCAGCTTACAAAGTCAATCGACTGTCACTGATTCCACTCTCCAACTTTGGGGGGCATTCTGTTATCCACATTTTTGGTTATCGGGATGATAACATGATCATGTTATGGTGATAGAAGATCAAACTCTTCATTAAGAATTGTTTCCTTAGAGGGGCTATATTGGCATTTTTATTTTTAATCATTTCCTCAATTGCTTTCACATTTGAGGGGTCATACCCAAACTTGAGGACCAATTCTTCCAATGTATTAATTCTGTTGTCCTTTGCAAAGGATCATATATTTTCTAATTTCAGTTGTGTCTAGACATTACTCAGGGATGCCTGTAATTTGGTGGCTGTAGTAGAATCATTTGCCAACATGGAGAAAATGATTTCCCCAGTTTGCCTGTGCAGATCCATTTGATCAGCAAGATGCACATCCCTTGTATGAAACTCGAGTGTTGCCCTTTTGTGGTCAGTGATTTCTTTCGAGTCTGGCACCTGTGCCTATAGAAATTCCATGTGCATCCTACCCTTCTCTGTGTCAAATGCAGACAATAGTTTGTGCTGAGCTGTTGATGTTTGTTTCCAAAATTGAGCATATGTATTGTTGGTCAGTGTCTGATTTTTCTTTTTGATCAGATCATATTTCTCAAAAATACTCAATTTTGGTCCTTCTTTGCTCGGTTGGTTGATTCATGGAGTATTTGTGGGATTCTTAGGAAAAAAATGTAGAAATGATCTGCTTGTTGCTTGAGATGAGGAGTGACCGGTCATCCTTCATAGTTGTAGTGGATTTGATTTCTTTTTCACCAGCCGTGTCAGGTGTGTGACTGGTTTTTGGCCTCTTGGTATGTAATTGGAAATTGTCGGCCAAGACTTGAGTGATAGGAGGTGAAGAATCCTTCCAGGGCCTTTTCTCATTGGGAACCTGTGGTATAGTCTTCTATGAGATGATGACCGAAGGGTCTTACTATTCTATTTCGACCAAAGTGTTCGGTTCCCATTCCGTTTGATTCATGAACTTCTCTATCTTGGGCTTGGGTGTATGAACATATGGGGAATTTTTATTCTTAATCCTCATCTCATAAATTGTTTTGCATGGATCATAGTGCCATATGAAGCTAACGAAAAACTTCATCTCTTTTAGTAGTTTATCTAGTTCCCCCCCAACGCCTCGGCTATTGTAGATGAATGATCCTATTTTTTTCTTTAATTCTAAGTTAGTGTTTCTTTTTCAGAGACACAAAATGTATGTCATCTGAGTTAATCATTTGTATTATTTATTCCAGGGAAAATATCCTCACGGGTAAATACTTGGGCAATTTATATGGAGCTAACTCACATCCACATACACTGATTTTTGTGTGATCTTGGTACAAGTACCAGTCTCTAGTTTTTGCAAGGTCCGAGAGGTGTAAAATCCTTTGAATCTCCTCATTTATCCTTGATTCAGGTCTGCCACTGAGCATGCTCACCACTGTGTGGTATAACTTCTCGATAAACTGTTGGAAGCCGAATTTTGAAGAATTTTGTCAGAGTAGCGAAGTCCAAGAAGTTACTGTCTGCGGCTTCCCATCCTGGTCCATCTTCTGCATTGAAAAGGAGAATCCGTCCACCTGAAAGAAAGTGAACATGTAGTCCAGTATTGAGGAATACAAGAACATGCCCTCTCTAGAGAAATTCAAAAATTGTTCATGAATATTGTTCACCAGGAAAGTGTTGTAATCAAACTGCGTGGTGGGTTTTTCTTCTGTGGAGAAGATGGAAAGAAAACCCAATATGGGTTCATCTACCCATTGGTTGGAAAAGTAACCCAGTAGAGCACAACGCAATGAAATGATTTGGTTTCCCTTTACCAAGAACAGGGAGGAAGGGTACGGGGGATTTGTCTTTGGGAGTTTAGTAGCCTGGGGAAGGAAATGCTCGAAAATCTGGGCTCTCTGGGGAAATGATAGATTCTGGTATAACTATGGGATGACCTCGATATTGAAAGGGGAGATAGATTCAGTTCTTGGGATCTGCATCATCTGGTCTATGGCCTCTGGTGTGATGAAAAATAGAGTTTCTCTTGAGGAAGATACTATGGCTCTTTGGTCAGGGAGATAATTATCCTGATACTTGAGGGCGAACTCGAGGAAATGGTGGACCTGGGGGAAAATATACAGAGGAAGGTTGGACTCCCAGAGTCCAATTTCATCGCTCTGATATAAGAAAACCTCTTTAATCCATGACTGCAAATCTATGAAGTCAAATTCGCACATGGTGTCTACAATTAGATGATCTTTGTCGGCCAGGGGGATCCTGTCGAGATCGACAGGAGGCAGGAGGAAGGGATTTTCCTTCACTTCTGTCCTCTTTGATTTTGTCACCATTGTTGTGAAAATACTTGCAAGTCAAACAATCGTCAGTGGGCATGATGGTGGCTTTGAACGATTGACTGGAATGGAGAGAAAACGGGAAAAATGTGCTCTGGTGCGATGGCAAAGATATTTTCTGGTGAGACAACACAATAAGAAATGGAAGAATGAAGGGAAATAGTAGTTTTGAGCAAATAGATACCCATTGGGCACGAGGGACAGGTCAACAAGCTAACAGATAAGTTAGGCAGTGATAAATTACCAACAAGTCTTTTGGAGCATGAGATGGCAGGTAACAATGAATGTCGAATATGACAGGCTGACGTAGCAGGTGTTTATTGGGGATTAACTATGGTGAAGGGACTTGTAACCGGTGAACAAGCAGAATGTACTGGCAGAGTAATGAGATGTGACCTCTAGGGGAAACAAGTGGAGAATGACGTCATGAGGTGACGGGGGTATGTCAGAAAATGGTAAGCGGGAAAAATATGGACCAATGGATATCTGCAACATAGAAAAAGGGGCATGCTAGAGAAATTACTCCATTCTAGACCCCCCCCCCCATCGTTAACAATAGACTGGTCAGGGGGGTCTGAAAAACACTGCATCCATCCATCGGTGCCCACCGTTGGACCATAGATCTGAGCGGGATGTTTAATCAGTATTCCTGACCCCCCCTCACCATGAAAAGAAGAAAGGTCGGGGGGGGGGGGTCCGGAATTGAATCTTGATTGTGGTTCTAAGTGCTGGCACCTCAACCATTCAGATGCACAGTTTGGTTATGTTTGATTCCGGACCCCCTCCCCCATTGTTAAAGGTAGAACGGTCCGGGGGGGTCTGAAAAAACTTGTCAATCGTAGAGTTGGGCGCCGACATCTCATCCGTTTATTTGTGCGCTATTTTTAATCTGTGAGTGCAAATATCATATTTGTTCTAAAACTTAGGATAAGCACATTATGTGGGTTTTTGCCAAATTTTCCCTGTTTTCATCATCATGGGGTTAGACATCAAACCTTTAAACCTCAAAGATATGGTTCAACTTCGATTATCATGCCTGTTTTATTGGGATACAGAAAACTACCCTATGTTCTAACCTAATTACCTATGACAATTAGCCCAGATTAAACTGTTGGACTAAGAAATTACTCTATCCTGGGGTTATTTGACCAAGATTAGGTAGTTTGGTCAAATTTATTCACTAGCTAACCTAATTTGCTTGGCTAAGATTAAACAGTTTAGCCAAGATTATTCCCTACTCCTATCAACATCAATTTAAAATGACTTGGCCATGATTGAACTGTATGAACCAAGTTATTGTTATTGCATGGGGCTTTATCCAATTTCTTTTATGCCCTCTTTTATTCTTTTTCTTTTTCTTTTCTTTTTTCTTTCTTTCTTTTTCTTTTTCTTTTCTTTTCTCAAATTATTTACAGAATGGAAAATCATTTGACAAACAAGACTCTAAAGTGATAACATTTCAATCACCATTTGATCCTATAAATTATAGGGTTATAACAATGGCTCCACCTGGGGATGGTACTCTCCTTGTGAAGTGCCAAGAATCCTGCTTCCTGATGTTCTAAAAAAATTTCTTCACAGTAGCCTTTGTTGTTTGATTTGTTTTATTTTTTAAAATTTGATGATAATGTTTAGTGGCTTAGGGCCTTCTCTGCGGGCTTCAACCATCTACTCAAATTTATTCACTCAAAAACTTGTAAGCAATATGAAATGATTTGTACAATGGAAAGGTGAGAATGTAAGTCCCTACTGAGGGGGTGAATAGTGCTTCATCATTCTGCCATTTATAGGTCCTCCTGGTAGATTGTTCCCCTCACTATTGTTGAGAAAGAAGGCATTATTCCCTCTGAATGCGTTAATTATGTAAGGTCCCTTCCATAAATTGTCGAATTTTCCATGCTTCCCCTTATCTTCATTTCGGGCATCCCATCTCAGAACCAGGTCACCTAGCTCAAAGTCATCTTCTTTAGTTATTTTTTCGAAGATATTTTTAATGCTCTCCTAGACAACCTGACTTTTGTTGTATACTTCTTCTCTAGACTGTTGCAAATGAATCATCTGGTTTATCCTTCTTTGGGAGCCGTTAAGCTTGGCTTGCATCTCTTGCAATAGTTTCATGATAGGAACCCCTAAGGAGGTAGGAAAAACTACTTCAGTGCCATAGACCAACTGATATGGGCACATACCAATTTGTTAGGATATTTAAACACTTAGGAGTTAGTTAAGATCTACTTGGTCTAATATGTCGTTAGGTAAAAGTGTGTTTCTTCAGTATGCATTAGTGTGCATTTGTAGTTAGGAAATCCGACGGTCATGATATGTTCCCGACATAGAGTGATCCGACGGTTCATATTGTCCTCGACCTTAAAGGCCATTGATCCATGGCTTAACACCCGATTGGTCCATGATCTCTATTTAAAGAGCATGGAGGGTCATTTGCCGATGATCGATTGTGAGAAACTGTCTTGTAAAATCTCTCTGTAATCTTTTTCTTTGCATTAATAAACTGCTCCAAGTGGTCGCGTTGGTTGGGGCCGTGGATATTTCCCCGTAGGGGTTTTACCACGTGAAAACATCGGTGTGTTGATCTTTGATCTGGTTATGTGAGTGGTTACTGAATGTGTTCATCCTCTGTTGGAATACCTGTGTTGTCGAACACAATTGACCTCTTGGTGGTCAGTTTGTTGGCCCACAGTGCGAAAACCAACTTATTATGCCACGACTTTTTGTTTTCTTGCAACGTCTTCTTAATAATGTTCACCAGGGTTTTATTGGATCACTCTGCTAGCCCATTTCCCTGAGGGTAATAAGTTGTGGAATGTCCCAAAGAGATATGATACTAGTTGCAAAAATCTATGAGCTTCTTGGACTGGAATGCAGCTGCATTGTCAGTTATAATTTTCCTTGGACATCCAAAATGAGACAAGATATTATTTTCTAGAAATTTGATAATGAGAGAGTCAGTATCTTTTCTTCTTGGTACAAATTCGATCCATTTTTTGAAATAGTCCTTAGTAGTAAGAATCCATCTGTGTTGTCCCGAAGAGGGGGGATGTATTTCTCCAATAAAGTCTAATCCCCATTGTTGGAAAGGAGCTTCAACAGATATTGGTTTTAGGGACAAAGGGAGGAGTTTCCTTTTTCCCTCGAACACCTGACATTTATGACACGAAGTCACTTTTTGATGCACATCAACGAATAATGTAGGCCAATAGAATCCAGCTCTGAGAATTTTATTAGCTGTGGTCTTCCAACTCAGATGACCGCCACAGTCTCTTGCATGAAAATCTTGCAATACTTTGTCAGCTTCATCCTTTAACAGACAATTTAACAAAATACCTCCAGGATCCTTCCAATATAGATTTCCTTCTAGAACGCAAAATTTTAATGCTATCAATTTCAAAAACCTAGATTTAGTTTTGGTCAGACTAGGGGAGGCTTGTAAGTTATGCAAAACAAATATCAGGTCTGCGTACCATGGAGAGTTCAGAAAAACCTCTTTCATGCTTGGAGTCACCTGCTCTCCCTGTTTGTCTACTGCCACTAAGAAATTAATATCAAGAGAATGGAAATTGGATTCAATCATTAAATTTGCTAGGCCTTGACCTTTAATCAGTTTATTAGGCTTAATCTCTATGTCATACTCCATAATGATAGCAATCCATTTTCCTCTTCTTCCATCTGGATTGTCCTGGGTTAAAATTTCCTTTACTACTGCATTCAGAACATATGCAATGGTGTGGGAATGGAGAATATATACTCTAAGATCTTTTATAGCCTTTACCAGGTGTTGTGAGGGAAATCTCCCTATGGACTAGCAAATAGAGTTCAAACTTTGCATGCAGATATGACCAAAGAAAAACTACTTTCTACCTTCATCCCTAGATTTAAATCCCCTTTTCTTAGTAAATGCATGGAAGGATCAACCTACCTCGTTCCTGACGTTTGATGTCGATCCTCCATTGTACTTGATTACTTATTCACAATACTCCTTCTAAAGTTGACCTACATACAAGACAAGAAACAACTACACATGCACCCTACTTATATACTAACAGGTTAGAAATCCAAACATATACTAATCAAACTATAAAAAGTTCATGAATTGGGACGGGAAAAGCATTTTCTTTATTACTTTGAATGAGTCAACTTAAAAAAGTTGAGACCGGCCACCGCTCTGCGAACCTGATCCTGGGTTTCTCTTCTACTATCCTCCAACTTCTTTTCTTTGTATCTCCTTTGGCATTAGGAAAGGCTAAAGGGTTGGGAAAATGGGAATACGCAAATGGGTAGAGTTTCTTTGCTATATTTTTCCTCCTTCCAAATGGGACCCCTACCCCTTCTTTTATAGGCTAGAAGGAGCTAGGTATTTGGATGAACCCTTGGCCATGCATGGTCAGGAGTTTCAGTTAACTCACCCATAGCTTTTGTGTTCCCTCAACAACTTTCCTTTTTTCGTTCTTTTGTTGTTCCACGCGGGTTGTTTTGGGTCAGCCAGCGTGTACACACATGTAGTAATGGAGTAGGGTGCGTGGGCCTTTATAAAAGAGGATTTTCAAAGAGTTGTTCAACAGTTCTTTGGTAAAGAAGGGATATGAGTTGGCTTGATGCCAGGTAAGCATGTGTGGTGCAATTTAGGTTTATAACAGATGCCCCCTAATGTGTGAGGTTAGAAGAGCATCCGATGGCCGAAATACATTACCAATCTTTACTAATGTGCCAAACGATTGAGCCCAAGGATTAGGAACCGGGAGGTGTCATCTGCAAAATAACAAATGTCTCACCGAGGCAGGCATACCCATGCTTTGGATAAAATAGAATCATGTCTAGTAATAAAATACACTATAGATCCATGTCATATAACTATTTAAAGAGTAGCCACAAATAATACACAATGGAGCTACATCTCGAAATCGAAAAGATATACATATAGAGTATCCATCTTCTAGAAGCTGATATGACCTGATGGCTGGAGATGAGATCTTCAGAGCTCGAGCAACAACTTCAAAATCTTCAAAAATTGGGTAGGAGTGTAATATGAGTGTATGAATGCACTACCCAAGGTCTTTGACGACTCGTCGGTCATGGACTTGATAATCTTGATGATCAGACTGAAGGCTTCAATGATTTCGAACAAGGACTTGATTGGATGTTCAGGATGGCCGGGTATGAGGACAAGAGACATATTGCAGAGGGGCCGACTCAGTTTTGGTGACAAACTTCCCTTGGATAATAGCACGACAAATGATAAGACTCATGCAACATGGAATTAATCATAATTCTATGAAGCAGGAGGCAACGCAAACTCTCCATATGTTTGGAAGGATAACCAAATGGTGGAGGACACAACCCTATATAGAGAGAAAAGGATTCCTAAGGTCATACTACATCCCATAGTCTGATGAAAAAACGGACATATGTGCTTTATCCAAGGGCGACTCATTGTGCTGCCAATAAGGAAAATAATTCTCCCTTCCTCTTTTTGGGGTATATTTTTTTTTTTTTTGTCTTTTTCAATAATTGTGGAAAAAGAATAAAGGAATATTACGTTACAAAGGAGGAATGAGTGTTGCAAATATACAAGCTCAAGGCACAAGGACAAGACTGATGTTCTAAATAATGATACTCAGAAAAAATCCTCTAGGGGCCAAGGGTGTTAAAATGCAGAAGCAAACTGTTACTAGGCTGACATAAAAGGTATGGAAACGCGGTTAACAAAACACACAATGGTAACGTCCTTCGATGCAAGTTTAACGAGCCCAGAGAAGGTAATCTCGGTGGTTTTTCATATTTAGAGAGTTTGAAAAAACATAAAAGGAGACTCCATTGGGGTACCTTTTTCGAAGATAGTCTAGTTAGTTTGAAAAAGGGTAAAATAGCACTGATTAGACGTCGATTCAAAACTATTTTAACGAGTGTGACAAGAAAAAGATCACTCAACTAATTTTTCATTTTGAAGGAGTCTAAAAAAAGATTAACTATGGATTTCGTTAGGAATGTTCTTCTAGAGAAATTTAACGAGTGTGAAAGAATAAGGTCACTCGAAAATCTTTTCAATTTTAGGGAGTCTAAAAAGAGCTTAACTATGGACTCCGTTGGGGTTCCTTCTTCATAAGTTTAGTCCCTCAGGCCCGAAAAAGGGATAAAATTATACCTGAGAGTACTCTTCTATAGAGCTAAAGTTCCATAGAGTATAACTTTGTTCGTACATTTGATCGCCCGGACCGAAAAAGGGGTAAACTATCGCCAGACAGATGTGACTTCAAATTTCATTTTAACAAGCATGAAAGGCCACAAGATCGCTCGACAATATTATCATATTTAGAGGGTCTGAAAAGGGCTTAAAAGAAGACCTGTTATTTTTCGGGAGTCCTGAGGGTGAGGTCAAGAGTGAAGAAGAATCATGCAAATGAGGCTCAAACTCATATTTAGGAAAGACTATAAGGACTCCTGAGCCTATAGTGTTTTTAGAGACAGCATGAATGTCATAATGCAACCAGGCTCTACCTAGGGCATCCATGTTTCGGTAAGCTCTACTGCCAAATTGCAACACTTCTAAAGTGGAGATGATGGGTCCGTGTCACAATCTGATGGGATCTATCCTATGGCGAATGAAAAATACAACGAGATACAAAAATCAGGGTAGAAACTTAACCTATATGCTCAAGTTGATCGTCGAAAATTTTTTCATGGACCTGTTAGCACTCGGTAAATTTCCTGGAGGTTGAAACATAAGAAATCTACAAAGGTAACTTTATCCAACCACTTTTAAAGCTGGGATCTAGCCATTCCAGCTTTAGAGAGGGATCTCTCTATATGATTTAGCTATGTTTTCAATTCTAGATATTAGGCTAGGTAAAGAAATCTGTAGGTTTTGTTGTCAAAGTGTTTTTGAATTGGTTGAGATAGTCTACACCTCCATTGGGATATGGGGTCTGTGTTATAATAAACATGAGATACAAGCCATAAACATAAAGGAATACTTCCACAGGGTGAGATAATATACTCACTGGATCTTTAATAACTTAAATGATGGATAGAAGAAAAGATGAGAAAGATAACTTCAACTAAGAAGCAATGAAAAATTTCTTAATTGAAAACATCAGAAGATAAACATTAAAATATTTAAAGTCAGAAACAGGGTATCCAAGATAAATCCTGCAACATACGTTACTCTTAAAGATTAGTTTCAGAAAACAATATGATCACAAAGCAAGAATAACATTCAACTTAGAGAATAAACATCACCAGTGAATACACGCATGAATCCTGTAAAAGAGACTCCTTTTTATTAATGGCAGATCTCTTCAAAAATGTTACAGTCTGATAACGTCAGGGTGTAAAGATCAACAACCCTCAATACTTCGAAAGGTGAAGTATTTATAACTCAAATTACAAACGTTCCTGTCATAACTGATCAGGACGTGCTAATTCTATTTTTAGCCTAACTAATTTAACTAATCAAACTTCTTGATGACTTGGTGCAACTGCACGTAGAATTTCTGGGTAGACCATTGATGAAACCTTTGCACGACCTCATCTGACTAGACAGGTGACTAGACCTGGACAGCTCATCTGCTAATCAAGTAGATCACAAAGTTCCTCCCATCTGAGATGACTAGGCACAATGACTTTGAGTAGTCTCTGGTACAATTCATCCATGTCTATATACTTAGCAAATGTGGGCTTAGTGAGGAATATGTATCGAATCTCGTGTTAGATAATAATGTCCAACTTGAGGGAATCCATGAATGCTTTGCCGGTGATGCTCCCTTGTATGCCTGCAAACTTTGAACTGTCTTTGGACACTTCATCCAATCTCTTCTTGTAATCTAGAAGTGTCATCAGTTTATCATTAATAACCTTCAGACCGGGGAGACCTTTCTTTTGGAGAGCTTCGATCTTGCTGAAGAATTTTTGTACCCCTAGGTCCATGGTCTGAACCTTCTC
>JZKD02S1849963.1:244758-258960 GCA_000966675.3 Picea glauca | reverse complement strand
GATGAAACCTAACAAACGTCCTGACATTACATAGAAGCTACACTTATTTTGATTCAAGCGAATCCAAAAGTAGCGACAACGTTCAAAGATCAGTCTAAAGTGTGTGGGATGATTTGTTCTCTTGGGAGATTGCAATGCTAAATCATCTAGATAGGCCTCGACTATATTCTCAAGATCATGAAAAGCAAAAGACATGGCCCACTAGAAGGTGGCTCCAACATTTTTAAGACCAAAAGACATTTTACGATATGCGAATGTACCCCAAGGACAAATGAATGTCGTTTTTTGTTGGTCTTCAGGTTTGATTTGGGTTTGATTATATCCCAAAAAACCATCCATGAAAGAAAAGGCCTCGCAACCAACACATTCATCGATGATCTAGTCGATGAATGGTGTTGAAAAATTATCTTTAGGACATGGCTTGTTCAAATCACGAAAATTGGTACATACACGAATCATGCCTTGTTTTTTATTGACCGGCACAGGATTTGACACCCATTGGGTCAAATGGATAGGATAGATAAAACCTGCCTTTGGCCATTTCTCAACCTCAATCTTGATGGCTGCTACTTTCTTGGGATTAACTGGACGAAGCTTCTGTCGAACAGGCTTGGCATCAGGATACATTGTGATCTCATGTTCAACTATTTTTGGATTGATACCTAGCATTCCTCATAAGACCAGGAAAACACGTCGCAGAATTCTTTGAAAAGATCTGTGTAGATTTGAATCTCTTTTGGGGGAGAAATTCGCTTCGACAAAGACATTCTCCACGACACCAGGGTTTTGAGAGATATTGATCGGTACAGTTTAAGTGATAGTTACCATATTTCCCTTAGCACAAATTTCATGTGTAGCTAAGAGATTAATAGGGCACGACTGATCTCCCGTCATGGTCATGGTGAATTCTCCTGCTTCGATTCAACTTAACGATGTGAGAAAATATGATCTATGATGAAGATCTTCCCAAGGTTTGTCTGGACTAGTCATTGCTTCAATTACTGCTTCGTCAGAAGGAAAGACTAAGTCTAATGAATCAGTGTTAGTGAGAGAACCCTAAGCCCAAATAGGCTCTAGAAGTGGATCTAACTCTTGTGCAGGAGTCAGATCAATATTAGCTAAAGCTTGCTGAACTAAAGAGTACACTACTTCAGCTGCAGACAAGGGCATGGACATGCCCAGGTGCCCTGTCTCATCCATCGCGGCCGATGGGGAAGGAAGTATCCAGGGATCCTTGAAGTAAGTCGTGCGGAATGACGAAACTTGAAAAATCTCAACCTTATGGTGATTGGATATACATTTGATGTCGCCGTGAGGGGGTGGGTAATCGAAGGTACCCATCAAGGATGGGCACAAACCAACTCCTACGTTAACGAGACCGGGTTGAGGATTATCAATCATGGGGACCATGGATTCCCCCAAAGTAGGGTCAGGTCTGGAGAAAGACAATTGATCGATGGTCACTATCCAACCCTCATGTGGAAACAACAAAACCTGGAAAACTGTAGCAACCACAGCTTGCATAGCATAAGTCCAACTCCGTCCTAACAAGAGGTTATAGTTGAGGGGAGAATCGACTACCTCTACTTCAACACACACGGTCTTCCCTCCTAACTGCACAGGGAAAGAAGGAATGATGCCATGTGGTCAAAATGAACAACCGTCGAAAGAAGTGAGGAGAGTATGCCAACGACATAACGCATGTCAAGGTTCCCTCATCAACCACTGTGCGGAATATATTTCAAGTAAAAATTTTCGTGGGATAAGCCACTACTATATGAAACGCTACATGATAAGGCAGGCGAGGTTTTAAGTCAGTTGTATCCAACATGATGGTACCCAGATTACAAGTATCGGTAGAGCCTAAAGCGGTTAACAAGGCTTTCCTTTGAGAAGGGCGGCTTTGGAGGACCTCCAAAGCAGACATCACATAAGGGGTTTGTGATAAATCCTCCACCACAGAGTAGTTTTGGGAGGCCCTTGCGTTTGGGTTATGAAAAGATTTTTTAAATGCGCCTTTTGGAATGCGTGTCATTGTTTCTCCCAACATCTTCTCAATCTGTAGAGGAAGAGATGGGAGGTCAGCTTCTTTACCCTTCTCAGAAGTGCTTGGTTTACTATAGTCGTGCTCTCTAGTCGATATAAAAGCATCACCTCTAACCATATATACGTTCATGGATGCAGGGTTGTTCGGAGGTGGAAAGGGTTCTTGGCTACCCCCTTCTGTGCTTGCAGAGACTTGAGTTAGAATTTTCCCATGTTGAAATGGATTAGTCAACACTGCCTGTTGTTGTTGCGTGACAAATTTTTGGGCCTCTGCAAGTCGAGGACATAGATGGGTCGGGTGGTATTCTGTGCACAACTTGCATGGATACCTCACCTTCCATTTTTCATTGTTGTCCCCGCCAGCATTATCATTGGGTTTTTTATCCCCCTTGCCCTTCTTTCATTGTTTTTTCTTCCCTTCAGGTTGTTGGGTGGCCTTTGGGTTAGTCGACTGCACTGTGTGTACTTTTGATGTTTTGGTAGGGGGAGTAGCCAAAGAATTAGTTTGGCTGGCTGGTGTGTGTTGTATAGATAACTATTGCAACTTCTTCGTCAATTGCTCAGCAGGATTTGTTTGTGCTGAACCAACAATACCATCGGCATGTAGTCCAACTCTCTATCTAGTTTTATCCAGTATTGAACGTGGCACATCTGGCAAGATGTTGTATAATAAACCATGCTGAGAATAGATGAGCTCAAACTATTGAGCCCTCATGATGGTGTCTTCTTCGGAGAAAACTCCTGACATCGCAATGTCTTTGGATAACTGCAGGACCAAATACTTAAGGAACCACTCAAGCAGGAATGATGGTGGGACTGGTACCTTGATTAAACTCTTTTGGCATCTCCATTCTCGGATGTGATCAGAGATATGGTCCACTGTTGTCTATTCAAAATTGGTGAGCATCTTTGTGCCATCGTCGTATCTCACAGGTAACTGGAAATGTTTCAGGAAAGACATTGCCAGTTTTCCAAAATAAGAGTATCTTGAGCGATCGAGCTCAATGTACCATTTCGCGGCACTCCCAATGAGAGTACGTTGAAAAAATCGCAATTGTATGGAGTCATATTTCAATGAGTTAGATGAGCACCAAAGATGGAAGGTAGTTACATGATCTCCTGCATCTTCATTAGGCTTGGCTTCGAACTTTGGAATGTCCGAAGGAAACTTCGTCGGCATAGGAGGCCAACGCGGATCGTGACAAATAGGGTCATTCAACAACCTTGTCAAATCTGGCAAGTGTAAATTCGAAAGGAAAGGTAGTTTGGGTTGTTCTTGATAACCTGGGAAAAAGGGGCTTGGAGTTTGACTGGCACCAGGTTGCCAGGAAAATTTTGGCTGCTAGCCCATATTCTGGTAGAAACCATGACCCTACCCAATGTTTGGATTTTTCATATGTGGAGACATCATCGACTGATTTCCCAAATAGGACATAAACTATTGGGCATGCATTATATTCGAAAGACTTTGGGAAGGATTACCCCATGCCAGTCCCGTGGGGATAGGCATAGTAGTTTGTCCAAGGTTCCATTGATTGTGTAAAGAATTACCCCAGATCGACATTCCGGACGAGGGAACAGAGCCTTGCCAAGAATTCCAAGGCCCTAAAGCGGAAGAAGTTCCTAGGTTTTCCCCTTGTGTAGGAATAGTACCCTGCATAGGAGTCGATTTTCCAAAAATGGGATTTCCCCCAATCGGGAAAGCAACTAACGAGAAGGCGTTGTTACCAAAAATTTTGTTCAAAGAAAATGGTGTTGAAACTACCGGCATACTATGCAAAGGTGGTCCTTGACTCCCTGCTCCAAATAAACTATTGTGTGTAGGTTGCTCGGTGGATTGCTGATGCGCACCACCGAGTGAAGGGGATGAAGGAGGGATATGACCTCCTCCGTAAGGGAAAGCGTTGAAAGGAGCAGGAGTGCCTCCCATGTGACCTTGCAGAGGAGCGCTAGAGCTCCCTGCCCCCAGAACTAAAGTCCAAGAGTGGTTGCTTCAAGGTCCAAAATGGTCGATTCCTCTAGGGGTTGGTCGAGCACAATGGCTTGTAACTGAGTCACCTCAAAATACCCTTGTTGGTCTAGCTTTCGCCTTAATGGTGGCAGGGGTGGCTCCAGTGTAACCGACGGCAAGCCAAGAAGCCTTCGTGACTAACGGAGCTCAGGATCCTCCACTGTGTGAGAATATCCAAGACACTATAAGGTATTCTAAACGTTCAAAAGTAACACACACTAAAAAATAATCCCTAGAAGATAAGATAGGCAAACACTAAATTAATTGGAAGAACAGTTACAACAACCAACACTAGAACAACTTACCGGTGCAAGTGCAACTCGAACATGGAAGCACCCTCCAGGTACTCTCTCCAAAGGGTGGCCCGATGTCTATACTAGGTACTATGGTATACCCTCGCAGTCACTTGTGTATGTCCCTAAAAACGATTGGCAACTAGGTTGCCAACGCGCGAACAATCAGCAGGTGGGTACAGTCGAAAGTCGGGTAGACCACAATGAGCAGGGTATTGAGCCTGAAACTTGTCAAGGGTATCAAGAGAAAATGTTCTAGAAGACAATTGAGGACCTCGAATGGATTCGAGACCCACGAAGCCTCGTGGCAAATGCAAATGATGGAATCCCAAAACAAGCCCTCTATATGTGTTCTCCACTACGATTGGTCCAGCTTTGGAGGGGTTATCTCCGCTACATTTCCGCATGCAACCTCGTGTTTATCCCCTGTGTTAGAGGGGAGTCCTGGATAACTTTCACGACACTGGACATAGACACTCCCTATATCAGAATCCAATTTTTTATTTTAATTGGCCTTGAGGAGTTTCCTCTCCAACCTAATCCAAGGCCCTAATCCTGAACTAGTTGGTGAACCCTACACACATAAAATTCTAGTAGTTTTTTAAATTTAGCGTTAATTTTATGGCTTTGTCTTACTTCAAGGGGTATGAAGGTGAAATTGATGATGTGAAAAGATGAAAGCAAGAAATGAATAAAAAAGATGGAAACAAAACTTTTACTTAATGCAAAATTTCAACAACTTTTCAGAATAAATATTTTTAATTTTCTAAGATTTTGGACACCAAACTCAAAAGTATTTCACTTGAGTACAAGCTATTTATTATCTAAGTAAACTACAAAAAAGTTATGAAATAAATGACTTCTCCCTGGCTAATAATGCAGAAACACACTCTTCAACCAAATAAGAAAATGAAAAGAGATTTTTTATTTATTTAAATGCTTGATAAAGAAAAAAGGAAAAATACCAACAAGAAAAAACCAAGAAAAACAATTCTGGCCTAATCGCAGATCGCAAAGAATCAGGTCAAAAATCACACACTAGCAATTTTAAAGAAAAAATGACTCTCACACTTGTCTAAAAACCTTAAAAATTCTTTTATTTTTATGATTTTTTTTTTTTAAATGAGAAAAAGCAAGCTAAGTGTAAGATTAATCCTAAGCTACTAGCTGCTCAGACAGATATTCAAACACCTGAGAGGAATAATTATTATCAAGGGAAAGGATGACTACCTTACCCTCAACAAAAAGTATCGTGTACAAGCACGCGACTGTTAATCTAACAACACACGTGCGAATGCATGATGGATAGATATAGAGGGTGTGTACACGCAGGATGACCTTGTACAAGCCACGTGTATCTCGAAACTCTGAGAAAAAATGAAAACAGACAGACCAAACTAGGAAGAGACCACTGATATTGATAATCAGGATCCCTTGAAAGGCTTGGATACTCTTTTTAACAGAAAAACAAATAATGTAAGGAAAAATGATAAAGCAAAAATAATATGAGATAAGACTGCAAACAACCAAGACTCAGACAAAATTCCATAAAACCCCCTGAGAATGTGTGATTCTGACAGGGAAGAGGCTGACTGCCTCTGAAGTTCTCTGAACTCTACATGCTACTGCTACTTCTTCAGCTAGCGTTTGCACGTGGGCTGTAAGAGAGTAGGGCATGAGTACAAGCATGCAGACCTTATGCAGGCTGCGTGTACCTCTGTGGGTCCCGATAAACACAGTCAATCAAATCAGAGAAAGATGGTATGGAAAACTAGAGTCTCTGCTAGCTCAAACCTTACAAAAACTAAAATAAAAAGCAGGCAAGAAAAACTAGTCTTTAAAACTACCCAAAAACTAAATAAAATTCCAGGAACCCTAGAGAGTCTCCCTAGTACGGTCGCCAATTCTGTTATGAGGTAAATCTCCCTATGGACTAGCAAATAGAGTTTCGACTTTGCATGCAGATATGACCGAAGAAGAACTACTTTCTACCTTCATCCCTAGATTTAAATCCCCTTTTCTTAGTAAATGCATGGAAATATTAACCTACCTCGTTCTGACGTTTGATGTCGATCCTTCATTGTACTTGATTACTTGTTCACAATACTCCTTCCAAATATGACCTGCATACAAGACAAGCAACAACTATGCATGCACCCTACTTATATACTAACGGGTTAGAAATCCAAACATATACTAATCAAACTATAGAAAGTTCATGAATTGGGATGGGAAAAGCATTTTCTTTATTACTTTGAATGAGTCAACTTACAAAAGTTGAGACCAGCCACCGCTCCGCAAACTTGATCCTGGGCTCCTCTTCTACTGTCCTCCAACTGCTTTGCTTTGTATCTCCTTTGGCATCAGGAAAGGCTAAAGGGTTGGGACAATGAGAATACACAGATGGGCAGAGTTTCTTTGCTATATTTTTCCTCCTTCTAAATAGGACCCCTACCCCTTCTTTTATAGGATAGAAGGAGCTAGGTATTTGGACGAACCCTCGGCCATGCATGGCCCAGAGTTTCAGTTAACTCACATATAGATTTTGTGTTTCATCGGCAACTTTCCTTTTTTCTTGCTTTTGTCAGTCCACGCGGGTTGTTTTGGGTTAGCCAGCGTGTACATGCATGCAGTAATGGAGTAGGGCGTGTGGGCCTTTATAAAAGAGGATTTTCAAAGAGTTGTTCAATAGTGCTTTGGTAAATAAGGGATATGAGTTGGCCTGATGCCAAGTAAGCATGTGTGGTGCAATTTAGGGTTATAACACCAGGGAAAAAGCTTGTTTCTCCATTATTTTATAATTCAAAGCAACATCTCTTAAATATTTACTGAAAAAGGCTATGGGTTGTTCATACCCTTCGTTGTTTTTCTGTAGTAATACTGCTGCAATGGTATGTTCAGAAGCGAAAGAAAAAAGGTAAAAATACTTGGTGAAGTCAGGACTAATCAAGACTGGAGCCTGTGTGAGTGCATGTTTAACTTGTTCAAACGATTACTTGGATTTAGAGTCCCATTTTATTTTTGTCTCCTTTTTTAACATGTTGGTGATGGTCTTGAGAAGCTTAGCTAGGTTAGGTATGAATCTTCTCAGAAAGTTTATTTTTCCAATGAAATATTGTAATTCTTTAATATTCCTTGGGTGTTCTAGTTTCTGAATGGATTCTATTCTACTAGGATCTATTTTAATTCTGTCCTTAGAGATTATGTGCCCCAACAGTTTACCTTCCTCTAATCCAAAAAGGCTTTTCTTAGGATTCAAAGAAATCCCAAATTTCCTGCATTTCTCAAACACTCGTCTGAGATGTCTTAAGTGCTCGTCATCAGATTGGGAGTAAACAGTTTTGTCTTCCAGATAAATGAAAATACATTTTCCAAGTTCTTCCACAAAAGCGATGTCCATCGCTCTTTGGAAAGTGGCCCCAGCGTTCATCAACCCGAAAGGCATTTTCACCTACGTGAAGGTACCCCAAGGTGTTGTGAAGGTTGTCTTCTCTTGGTCATCTGGGTGAACGAGAACCTGGTTATAGCCTGAGAAACCATCTAGTAAGGAGATTCAGCTGGATCCAACTACCTTTTGTAATATATGGTCCATTTTTGGTAGTGGGTAGTTGTCTTTTAAGGAGGCTTTGTTCAAGTTTCAGAAATCAATGCAATGCCTGATTTCCCCAGTTTTCTTTCGGGCCGGGACCAGATTCGAAACCCATTTGGAAAATCATAAAGGGACTATGATTTTAGCATCATACATCTTTTTAATTTATTTTTCTATCAGGGGAAGTAACTTGGGATGGATCCTCCTAAGTTTTTTTCTGAAAGATTTTTGATCTTGTTTTATCGGGATCCTATGTTGAATGATGCTTGTGTCATAAGATTTCAAATATTCGTAACCCCAAGAAAAAACATCAGCATATTCCTTAAAAAGTTCAATGTATTTGAGTTTCTTCTCAGGAGGTAAGGATTTGGAAAGTTTTACTATCCTGGGTTTCTCTTCTGTCCCTATGTTACAGTCTTCAACCTCTTTCCCACTGGCTTCAATTTTAGGTTTTTTAGCTACATCATTAAAATCAAATAGGTCTTCTAATGGAACTAAACCCCTAGGAAAAACATTATTCTTTAAATGCAAAACATCATACTCTATATCATCTTCACCTAACTCTTTTGAATCTACTTTATTTACATTGTCATTTCCAAAATTGGATTTATTCAAATTTTCATCATCATTTTCTAAGTCTATGTTTGCACACTCGAAATTGTTTTTACATTGTAGAAAATCTTCAATTTGGTCATCATTCCCAAATACCTGCCAGTATCTGATGTTGTCCAAGACAGTCGGTTTGCACTTCACCTCCACCGTGTATGGGCGAGTGGACAAAAAGGGTATCTTACATGTAGCTGTTGACGTAGCTAACCCATTTGCTAAAATATTATGTACCCTGGGCATCACCTGCAACTCAACTTCAGTGAAACATTTAAGGGCATCCAAAACAACATTTCTATAAGCTCTCGGCATGGGACGTTTTGCTGCATATTCACCTTTAATTTGTTTGATAATTAATTCAGAATCGCCTCTTACCATGATTTGTTTGGCACCAACCTTCTTTAGTAGTTTCAGTCCGAGCATCAAAGCTTCGTACTCTGCTATGTTGTTAGTGCATTGAAAATTTAGTTTGTAAGAATGGTTTTCTGAATACCTGGATTTGTGATTCTGCAACCAAACTCTTGTTGCAACTCCTTCTTTGCTTATAGCTCCATCGAAATCCATGCTCTAGAAATCTGTTGGCAATTCTTCGCTTATTACGAGTTTCATCGCTTTTGCTTTGGTGATCTCTTGGTCTTTGTTTAGGTCAAATGTATCTTCTTCCAGCTGAGTGATTTGTTCTCCCATATCACCGTTGTTATATAGGATAAAGGAATCTAGATCAGAGTGTACAGAGTATAGAAGATAGTTATGTGGTTTTTCTTGGCTGCTAACCATATATTTCATCAGCGTCTCTCTGTACAGTCTTCTCTGTTGCCCAAAAATTGGGATGGTGGCATATGACATATCTAACTGCAAAGTACCTTTCAACTTAGCTCCCCAAGACCTAGATAGCAACATACCATATTTTGGGGGAATGTCTATGACCACAACGTACATAACCATGCTTTTTGTTGGAATCTGAATCAGAGTGATACATAAGTCCTTGATCAATTCGATACATCTGACTTTGCTAGAGTGAAAAGAGTGTAAGTCCTTGTAAGGTCTGGTGACCTCCAGTCCCAGTTTTTCCATCACTGCTTTAGGCATCAGGTTATGGGAAGCACCTGAATATAACATAGCATTGTGAAAAATCAGGTCATGTATATTAAGGTTGATGTAAAAAGGAGCGACAACACCAGTGTCAATCTGACCATCAACTTCAGGGCCAAACATGAGTTCAGGTTGATCATCGATAATATTTACCATGTCTGAATGATTCACCGATCCAACGGTTAAGGCCTTCGTGTCTATATCAGGTTCAATGCTCAGTGCTTTGATCACCTGTAATCGGTAAGCGTCCTTACTCATCAACTCGGAAAGGGGAATGGGAATTTTCACTTTGGCTAATTCCACTTTAAGGATGAAAGGGGTAGGTGCTCTGCTTTGGCTCAACAATTCTTATTTTTCCACCATAGTATTTTGAGCAGAAGTACTTGGTCGGTTGGTTGATGAAACCTCAGTCTGCATTGATCTTTTCAAAATGGTAGGGTTTCTTTTTGCTGGAGCTTCAGCATTACCTTTCTCAGGGATCTTCTTGGTTGAAGGCTCAGGGGATTTCTTGGTTTCAACTGTTTTCTTCATGTCAGTTACCTTTTTTGGGGAACTTTCATCTATATTTTTACTTCACAGATTATACTGCTTGTGTACCTCCATAATGGCATTTTCAAATGGCTGTTGTTTGGTCTCTTTGGCTTCCTCACTCACTTTTATTTGAGAAAGAAGAAAAAGTATTGCTCTTCTTAAGTAAGGAAAATGGATTCATTATCATGAATGCCCATGAGGTTTATGTGTGTGTGTTCTAATTCTTCAATTACCTCCTCACCCTCGTCGTCATAATTTTCCTGTAGGGGTGGTCTGATCTGCTGATCAGGACCCTCTGTTCTCTTTGATCCCTAGGATCTCTTTTCCTAATTTGAGGAGGATTTATTTGGAAGTTAGGATTCTGAATTTGTGGAGCAGGTTGGTTTTCTCTAGGAGGATTTCTTTCGGTTATAGTAAGTCTCTCCATCATCCTCTCCATTGCTCTAGCTAAGGAATCTAGTTTGGCATCAAAAGAATATTTGGAAGGTTCCTCTTTAATCGTGACTCTCCTATCTGTCCTCTGCTGTGCTCTTTTAGCCAATAGGTTGGCCTCTACACTTATCGCTCTTTTCTGCATGTCCTCCAGGGTGGTAGAGTTTCTTTCCCTTAATTGATATGACATATCAACATTGAAACCATAAGGTATTTTATCAGTGCCAAACCTTGTGGGGGTTTAATATCAGTTGGAATCGCATTGTACAAATTATTGAAATGGGTGCAGTAGTCTTGTACTGTCTCTCCTTGATTCCTTTTGATGTTTTCGTATTCTGACAAGATCTGGAGAGGGTTTTTCTTTACCTCCCATTTGTCCAGAAAACTTCTTTGAAACTTCATAAGGTTGACCACTGAAGCTGCACGTAAACCCTTATACCATTTCTTAACGTTCCCAGTCAGATTCTGCGCAAAAATTCTCATTTGAATGTCATCTTCATCCACTTCCTGTAAGTCAAAATAGTCATTCATTTTATCAATGTGTTGTTGTGCGTTCAAGGGTCCTGTACCATCGAAGTATGGGAGTATCGTTTGATAATCCCGGGGTATGTCATGTAAAGGTGCAACCAACACCAAGGGATCATATCTGGCTTCCATGATAGGTGGAGGGGGTGGGACAACAACCTGAATGATGGGTGGGGCGGTGGCAGGAAATGAGGAGGATGAGGGGCTAGCTGGCACAGAGTGAGCGGTTTGAGGTTTTTTAGTGGAAGATAGTACTTTAGGGGTCTGGGGTTGTAGGATGACCGGATCTAAAACAGTTTCAGTCACAAAGCTATCATATTTCGTTCTAAATAGGCTTTGTTCAAATATTGTGTCGAAGTCAAGATCTTGAAGGCAAACAAGTTCCTCTGGAAGAGAAGGGGACCTGTGAAGGGGACTATGACTCCCTGAACCTTCTTCAATGGTTTTCTTTCTGAGTAACTGTTCTGGATTATCAGTTGCTATCGCACATTCCGGGTCTGGGTGGGATCGAGTATAAACTCTTTTAGGAGCCAGATTTTTAAATTTTTAAATTTTTATTTTTATGAATCTGAAATTACTATGTACAAGCATTTAACAACCTCTGAACATTATTTCTTTTTCAGATTTATAATTTTTTCATAAACAAAATTTTCTTTTAGGGAAAAAGAAAATGCGGGGTTGGAAGTTTGTTCAGTTCCCCAGTCGAGTCGCCACTATGTTAATGCTCTGTAAATTCCCAGAGGTTGTCAGAGAAGAAGAAATTTACTAGAGGTAACCTTATCCAACCACTTCGAAACTGGAATATAGCCCTACTAGCGTCAAAGAGGGATCTCTCTATATGATTTAGCTATGTTTTAACTTTGATATATTAGGCTAGTTAAATAAAATAAGATTGAAAAGGTTTGTTGTTGTTTTTTTTAAGTTGGCTGAAAAGAGTTTACGCTTCCATTGGGCTATGGGGTCTGTACTATAAAGGTGGAAATCTAAACAGAAATTAAAAGATTCTTTTCATAGGGCAAGATAATGCATTCATTGGATTCTTAATCCTCATCTCAGAAATTGTCCTGCATGGATCATAGTGCCATATGAAGCTAACGAAAAAATTCATCTCTTTTAGCAGTCTATCTGCTTCCTCCCCAGCACCTCGGCTATTGCAGATGAATTATCCTATTTTCCCTTTAATTATAAGTTGTTGTTTTTTTTTCAGAGACACAAAATGTATGTCATTTGAGTTAATCATTTGTCTTATGTATTTCAGGGAAAATATCCTCACGGGTAAATACTTGGGCAATTTATATGGAGCCAACTCACATCCATATACTCTGATCTCTATGTGATCTTGGTACAGGTACCAGTCTCCAGTTTTTGCAAGGTCCGAGAGGTGTAAAATCCTCTAAATCTCCTCATTTATTCTCAGTTCATGTCTACCACTGAGCATGCTCACCACTGGGTGGTATAACTACTCGATAAATTATTTGAAGCCGAATTTTGAAGAATTTTGTTGGAGTAGCGAAGTCCAAGCAGTTACCGTCTACGGCTTCCCGTCTTGGTCCATCTTCTGCATTGAAAATGAGAATCTGTCTACCTAAAAGAAAGTGAACATATAGGCCAGTATTGAGGAATACCAGAACATGCCCTCTATGACAAAATTTGAAAAATGTTCATGAATATTGTTCACCAGGAAAGTGTTGTAATCGAACTATGTGGTGGGTTTTTCTTCTTTGGAGAATATGGAAAGAAAGCCCAATATGGGTTCATCTACCCATTGGTCAAAAAAGTAACCCAGTAGAGCACAGAGTGACTAAATGATTTGGTTTCCCTTTACTGAGAACAGGGAGGAAGGGTACGGGGGATTTGTCTTTGGGAGCTGAGCAGCCTGGGGAAGGAAAAGCTCGAAAATCTGGGCTCTCTGGGGAAATGATAGTTTTTGGTATAACTCTGTGATGACCTCGATATTGAAAGGGGAGACGGATTTGGTTCTTAGGATCTACATCATCTGGTATATGGCCTCTGGTGTGATGAAAAACTGAGTTTCTCCTGAGGAAGATACTACGACTCTCTGGTCAGGGAGATAATGAGCCAGACACTTGAGGGAAAACTCGGGGAAATGGTCGACCTGGGGGAAATATACAGAGGAAGGTTGGACTCCCAGAGCTCAATTGCATCGCTCTGATCTAAGAAAACCTCTTTAAGCCATGACTACAAATCCACGAAGTCAAATTCGCACCTGGTGTCTACAATTATATGATCTTTATCGGCCAGGGGGATCCTGTCGAGATTGATAGGAGGCGAGAGGAAAGGATTTTCCTCTGCTTCTTTCCTCTTTTATTTTGGCACCATCGCTGTGAAAATACCTGCAAGTCAAACAATTGTTAGTGGGGATGTCGGTGGCTTCGGACGGTTGACTGGAATGGAGAGAAAATGGGAAAATTGTGCTATGGTGTGATGAGAAAGATATTTTCTGGTGAGACAACACAGTAAGCAATGGAAGAATGAATGGAGATGGTATTTTTTAGCAAAAAGATACCCGTTGGGCTTAGGGGACAGGTCATCAAGCTAACGGATAAGTTAGCCAGTAATAAATTGCCAAAGGGTCTTTTAGAGCATGAGATGGCAGGTAACATTGAATGCCGAATACAAATGGATGACATGGCGGGTGTTTATTGGCGAGTAACTATGGTGAAGGGAATTGTAACGGGTGAACAGGGGGAATGTACTGACAAAGTAATGAGACGTGACCTCTAGAGTAAACAAGTCAAGAATTATGTCATGGGGTGACGAGGGTATGTCAGAAAATGGTAAGCGACAGAAATATGGACCAATGGATATCTGTTATGTAGAAAAAGGGGCCCGCCAGAGAAATTATTCCATTCTGGACCCCCCCCCCATTGTTAACAATAGACTGGATGGGGGGGTCCGAAAAACACTATCATCCGTCCATTGCTGCGCCCACCGTTGGACCATAGATCTGAGCGCGATGTTTAATCAACATTTCGGACCTACCCCTCCCCCCTACCATTAAAAGCAGAATGGTCAAGGGGGGTATGGAATTGAATCTTGACCATGGATCTAAGCAT
>JZKD02S1849963.1:186920-198798 GCA_000966675.3 Picea glauca | reverse complement strand
CCATCCATTTCTCTTAGTTCATTCAATATCTAGATCTAGGGAAAGAGTAGTATTCTGTCACGGTTTGTTCCAGATCCAGGTGGATCTGGGGAGATTGGTCTGTGTCCGCACTCACTAATTTATCCATAAACAGTAGCTGAAACAGGGAAACTGCCAGGTCCTTGATGAATCCCAAACATTGCACCCTCCTGGAGTCAAAAGAATAGAGGTCATGATATGCTCTGGTGACTTCTAATCCTAGTTCTTCCATGATGGCTTTAGGCATGAGGTTGTGGGAGGACCCTGAATCCATTAGGCAATTATGCAGTACTTTGTCATGTATGTTCAGGGAGGTGTAGAAGGGCCACTAAAAAACTTGTTTTCCTTCCAAATCCTGCAACTTGAAAGTGTTGTTTGAGAATACTTCAAGGATCTTGAAAGGCCCAAAATAGAGGGCATCAAACTTACTGTGTTGTCCCTTTTCCTGCCTAGGTGCATCCCATTTGAGCACCAAATCACCCTGCTTGAATTCTTTCTTTTTGCTCTTCCTGTCAAAAGCCTTATTGATCTTCTGCTAATGATTGTAAGCCATGTTCATGACCTGCTCTCTAATCTGCTGCACCTCCACCATCTAATGAATCCTTCTTACCATATTGTCAGGCTCTCCTTCAAAGTCCTGGAGGAATTTTTCCACAGATAAGGCGAGCTGAGTAGGGAAAACGACCTCTGTTCCGTAAAAAAGTTGGAAGGGTGAGCTGCCTAGGGACTTCTTCGTTGTCACTCGGTCAGCCCATAGAGCAAATTTGAGCTTTGAATCCTAGGCCCTTTTATTGTCTTCCAATAATTTCTTAATGAGCTTGATCAGAATTTTATTGGAAGATTCCGCCAGTCCATTCCCTTGAGGATAATAGGGAGTAGAGTGAATCAGTGAAATCTCAAACTATTCACAGAACTTGACTAGAGGCTCATACCTAAAGGGAGCGGCGTTATTAGTTACAATTCTGCTAGGGCAGCCAAATTTGGCTATGATATCCTCCAGGAAACTGATATTTACTTTGTGGGAAGTGCTCCTGGTGGGGACAGCCTCTATCCATTTGGTGAAATAATTGGTCGCAGTCAGGATCCATATGTGATGGCCACTTGAGGGAGGATGAATTTCTCCAATGAAGTCCAATCCCCACTATTGAAAGGGTGCTAAAACTACGACAGGCTTTAATGGCACAGATTTGAGTTGCTGCTTTCCTGAGAACTTTTGACATTTGATGCAAGCTCTGACTTCTCTGCAGACATCAGGGAATAAAGTGGGCCAGTAATACCCAGCCCAGAGGATCTTATGAGTTGTAGTCTTCTAGAAATGATGACCTTCGCAAAGACCGCTATGGAAATCAGACATAACCTGCTGGGCTTCTTGTGAGTCCAGGCACCTTAAAAACACCCCTAAAGGGTCTTTCCAGTACAAGGTTTTGTCAATGAGGCAATATCTGACCGCCTTGAGCTTTAGAGCTCTTTCCTTGCTTTTTCCTCTTTCATCAGGAGGCTTCAAATCTTTAAGGAAATACAAGATATCCTTGTACCAGGGGCATGTTGCTAGAGATAAGGCATTCCGAGAATCCTTACTGGATGATTCGACTTGTGGATTTTCTGAATAGGCGTTGATGAAACTAATCCCCAAAGTTTTGCAATTGGATTCAGCTAGCAGTTTGGCCAAACCTTGCCCCTTTATTAACTTGGTGGGATTAATCTCCAGATCAAACTCTAGGATCTTGGCAATCCACTTACCTCTTCTTCCGTCTATGTCAGGCTGTATTAGAATGTCCTTCATAGAGGTTGAAGGAATGTATGCAGTGATCCTTGAGTGCAGGACATAGACTCTAAAAGCTTTGAGAGATTTCACCAAGGCATAGGCTTGCTTCTCCATGATCTCATACCGGAGTTCCGCATCTCTCAATGCCTTTCTATAGAAGGCAATAGGTTGCTCTTTCCCTTGATCATTTTTCTACAACAAGACCGCTGCTACTGTATGACAAGAAGCAAAAGAAAAAATCAGGAAATCTTTAGAATAATCAGGACTGATTAGCATAGGTGCCTCAGTCAACGCCCTTTTTATTTGGACAAAAGCTTCCCTGGGTTCAGCGGTCCATTTGACTTCATTTCCCTTCCTAAGCATGGCTATGATGCACTTCACCAATTCAACAAAATTTGAGACGAATCTCCTCAGGAAATTAATCTTCCCCAAAAAGGCTTGAACTTCCTTCTTAGATCTGGGAAGTGACAAGGTCTGAATTGCTTCTATCCTGCTAGGATCAATCTTCACTCCCTCTGCTGATACTATGTGGCCCAATAACTTCCCCTCCTTCATAGCAAACAAATATTTCTTGGGGTTTAGGGATAGGCCAAACCTTCGACATTTCAGGAAAACTTTCTTCAAGTGGCAGCAGTGCTCCTTGTCTGTCTTGGAGAAAACTATGATGTCATCCAGATAAATTACCACAAACTGGTCCTTCTCTCCGATGAATGCTATGTCCATGGCTCGCTGAAATGTTGCTCCTGCATTCATCAATCCGAATGGCATTTTAGCATACATGAATGTGCCCCAAGGGGTGGTGAAGGATGTCTTTTCTCTGTCTTCAAGCATGACCGATATCTGATTGTAGCCCGAAAAACCGTCGATCATGGAAATCCTAGATGCACTTGTTACCCTTTGCAATATGTGTTCCATGTTGGGCAGGGGATAATTATCTTTCTTTGAGCTCCTGTTCAGGTTCCTGAAGTCGACACAAAGCCTGATCTCTCCGCTTTTCTTTCTTACCAAGACCAAATTGTCCACCCATTCGGAATATCTTAAGGGGACGATGATGTGGGCCTCTAACAGCTTCTTCACTTCTTTCTCCATGACAGGCAGCAACAAGGGATTTATCTGTCTTAGCTTCTGCTTGAATGGCTTAGCCTCTTCTTTCAGTGGGATCTTGTGCTCAATGACAGATGTGGCATACATCTTGAGGTCTTTGTAGGTCCATGCAAACACATCATCAAACTCTCTTGGCAACTCAGTATATTCAGCCCTCTGTTCCTTGGTCAAACTCCTTGACAACTTGACAAACTTAGGCTCCTCCGGGGTGCCAATGTTGCACTCAGCTGTGTTAGTGTCATCACCTGAAACTCTACCCTTTACTGCCACATTATTCCCATCGAAAAATCTCTCTAATGGGACTAGTTCCCTCAGAATGTGATTGTTGGGCAGCTAAATAATGTCATGCTTTGCTATTTTACTCAGCAACTTACCCCCATCAAACCCTTCCTCAGAGACGGAATCTTGGTCGATATGTATTTCTGAAAATTCTTCGATAGTCTCCAAGAACTTTTTGATCTCGAGATCATCCTCAAACACCTTCCAATGTTTGACGTTGTTAGGTATGGAGGGCCTGTATTTTACTTCTACATCATACCTAAATTTGGGCAGCAAGGGTACTTTGAAATTGCTTAATGATGTAGCCAAGGAATCTGACACTGTGTTCTCCTCTCTTGGGATGAAGGAAATGTTAAACGCTGAGAAAAAACTATCAATTAGGTCCCATACCTCATTTATGTAACTCTTAAGTTAAGGATGCTTGGCCTGATAAGTACTTTTGATCTGCTGGACTACCAACTCGGCATCTCCGAACACTGCTACCTTCTGAATTCCCATTTCCCTTGCGGCTCTTAATCCTAGGATAAGGGCTTCATGCTCTGCCACATTGTTGGTAGCTTTGAATTCTAATTTGTATGATAGAGATGTGGTTTCCTGAGAAGGTGATACAAAAACCACCCCAGCTCCAGTGCCTTCCCTGGAAGAGGCTCCGTCAAAGAACATTTTCCAGACGGGGGTGATGGAGGGAGGAATTTTAGGGGAAATGGTGGGATGCTTTCTGAGTTTGAGAGGAGGCTTGGGGGCATGGGTGAGATATAGTAAACTGAGGCCTAAATAAGTGTCTAAGGCAAAGATGGGATGATTGGTAGGGTTGGCTTCATCACTGATTATGTAGGCCAGTTGGGCTTCCCTGCATAGTCTTCTATGCTCTCCTCCAAACACTGGGATAGTAGCATATGTAAGGTCCATCTGCAAGGTTCCCCCCAGTCTTTTTATCCAAGATATTGACAATAACATACCGAACTTGGGGGGGACATCAGCTACCACGACATCCATGACCACACTTTTCATGGGCAATTGAAACAAGTTCACAACCAGGTCTTTAATAACTCCAAGACATTGAACTCTCCTAGAGTTAAAAGAATACAGGTCATGATAGGCTCGGGTGACTTCTAGCCCTAACTCTTCCATGATAGTTTTGGGCATGAGGTTGTGAGAAGCCCCTGATTCCATCAAGCAGTTGTGCAGCACTTTATCATGTATGTTCAGTGACTTGTAGAAAGGGGGGGATGAGTCATATATATCTTCTACCATGGGGCCTAGGACAACTGTTGGCCTTTCATCTTGGAGGTTTATGGAGTCTGCGGGGAGGGATGAGGCTTCAGACTGCAAAAGCTCAGAGAAGTGCCTTTTGAATTCTTCATGTCTGATTAGCTCGGTGAGGGGCACAGGGATTCTGATCTTTTGAATCTCATGCTCGAAATTAAAAGAATATGTAATCTTTGGAATTTCTCTTATTTCAAGAACATGATTGTGGACAATGGGAGAGAGGGGTTGAGCCTTCTTACCTCTGTGACTGTCTGCTACTTTATTAGCAAGTTTCTCTACTCTAGTGGAAAGCTCAGGAATGTTAGGTGCTACTTTCTTTTTGTCAGACCTCAGGTTATACCTGCCTCGGTCGCCGCTAGCCTTGTCTCCCTTGCTCAATTCATTTAGCTGACTATCCATGAGAGGCTCCTCATAAGTTTCTTGAGTGAGATGAGGAAAAGGAGGAGTGTCTTCTAAGCAGTGGATTTCAGGATCAAGCTCATATGTTTCTCTTTCTTCCTCATCGGCCACCAAATTGTTCTAAAAAGGGGCCTGAATTCTCTGGTCTTCTCGGTCTCTTCCCCTCTCTCTATGAATAGTCGGGGGAGCAATATTATTTGGCCTTCTGAAACCCCCTTTGATTTCGGTTCCCTGCGGGCCCTTGTACATTTGCTTCCTTTCCACCTTTAGTCTCTCCATCTCTTCAGACAGAAACTTCATCATTTTGGTCAGTTCGTCCACTTGAGTGTGGGGCACCGATGGGCCAGAAGTTGAGGCTTCGGATTTTCCCTTTCTTCTATCCACGTCGGCTTTCTTCCTCAGTCTGTCAGCTACTAATACATTGGATTCCACTTCTACGGCTGCATCTTGCATTTGAGCTAAAGAGGTGGCTCTTCTTTTTTCTTAATAGAAGATAGAAATTAGGGTCGAATGCACCGGCATAGGAAATTTGGGCAGAGGCTTCTGAGGGATTTACCTCTGTGGGAATATTATTATACATCTTATTGAATCTTTTGGAGAAGTCTGAGACAGAATCTCCTTCCATTTTCTTCAGAGACCCAAAATCTGTCATGTAATACATGAAATCCTTCCTATCTCCCCACTACCTCAGGAAAACATTATCCAGGGCTTCAATTCCAGCAATAGATCCGGGGGCCAGTCCCCTGAACCATTTCCTCACCTCACCATCCAGGCTCTGGAAAAAGACTCTCATCCAGACATATTCATTTTCAATGTTCAGGTTGTCTGCATAACTGTAGAAAGAAGCCAAGTTCTCTTCTACAGTTATATCCCCTTCTCCAGTGAACTTGGGTATGTATTTCAAATAGTCTCCAGCAGGGAGAGGATTCATAGGATGGGGTAGGATTAAGGGAGCATATCTAGCAGCGACTATGGCATCCATTCTATTCAGAGAGGGATTAGCGCCAGCCATAGGAATATTAGGTGGAGGAGAACTTGGAGGAGAAGGAGTTCACGAAGGGGCTACTGGGAATGAGTCTCGAAGTGGAGTGGGAAACAAGAGAGGTTTTAAGGAGAAGGCTAACGAACTCAATTCAGCAGGCGCTCCTCTTTGTGCAGGAGTGGGGAAATCTTCTATAGTCCCTGGTCTACACCAAGGAACACCTTCAGAGGAGAGGGGAGTGGCAAGGATTTCTCCCTCCAATCCCAAACCAGGAGGGGAAAATTCAGCAGGAACACTCCCAAAATTCAGGACATGGGAAACCTTTGAAGGAGGTCTATTAAGAAACTGAGAAGGAGGAAAAGGAGTTATTACAGAAGGAGATGGCGGATTACCAGTTTCGGCAGTGGAAGATTCTTTTTTGGGGGCCTTTCCTTTTCTGAGAACCACCTCTAGATAAGTTACAGGTGTAGCTAGGGGAAACTGTGGATGTGACCGCATATGTCTGCCTCTGGAAGCCACAATTAAAATAGCAGGTTTGCTCTAGTGGAGTCGTCAAAATGGAGTCGTCAGGTGCACAACAACAATCTTGATAATTATGATATCTGATGCACCTTCAGAATCATTCGATCGTTGTCATTCAATCCCAGGGAAAATATTCAACTTTGTCCCCGGCAACGGCGCCAGAAATGTTGACGTCAGAGGTCACTCCTGGATTGCTTGCAGGAGCAGATCCCAACACCCATCAGTTTTATGTCACGATATTTTTTAATGGATGATCAGATGGGTAGAGACTCGGGGAAATATCATTCTAACTCAGGGACTGGGTCTGGCATGTAAGGAACGAAGGAGGTCTTGACCTAACTTTAGTCAGTGGGTTGATTAAAAGATGAGCAGGTGGAAGACTTGGTCAGAAAGGTGAACAAACGACTTTAGGAAACAAGCTTCTAGCAATTTGCAGAAGAAGGACTCTCAATGCAAGATCCTCTTGGTTCAGGCTCTCAAGAAACTAAAAGGGGACTTGACTGGATCCTCCAATTCCAAGTCACTCAGCATTGGGAAAATCACAAGAACTGATTAGAAACAACATAACTGCTACAGTGATCCTATCCAACATCATCCTCTAACAGCTACAACTCGACTGGATCCTCCAATTTCGAGCTGTTCTAACACAGTGTAAACAGAGACGTGAAAGAAACTGACATTCATAAGGCAAGAAGTCTCAAAATTTCATGCATAACCAGAATAATAATGCTTCATTAAAAATTTACAACCGAGAGCTCTGCTCAACCATCGATAGATACAAAAATGGTGAAAACGCCTACATATACTCAGAACCACAACAACAACAAAATCGAGACATTGCATTAAAACTTTGCGTCTGCATGGCTTCTGACAATTTGCAGCTGCAGTCTCTGAATGATCGTGCACATATGGTAGACACAATCGAACTCCTTACAGTTCCGTGGGTGAATCGACGTGCCTTTAATTAGTCGCCGAACTTTCCCATTATGGCGGAGGCGATGTCTAACCACCACCAACTACCTTGATAACTGCTTCATTGGGATTGAGGATGGCCCATCCAACTCGGCACCTTTGGGGACATGGAAGACCCTTCGCGCTGCCACCTGGATTGGCTGAATGGCCTGATGAATAGGCGTGGAGGCCAGCGCGAAGGATGGGGCACCTAACGGGAGTGGTGGCGCCAAAACTGTGAGGGTGAGATAAGAAGTGATGAGGTGTGAGAGAGGTTACAGGGGAAAACCCATGGCGGAAGGAAATAAGTGGAGGGGGAAGGAAATTGAGATATAATGGGCATGTTAAGGATGACTTGTGAAGTGAGAGGGACACATGGCGGGTGGTGAGTGGATGATGAGATGGGGGGAGGGACCACATGGACCAGAAAAGGGGAGGCAGACAGATGTCGGAGGATGATGAAGGACTAAAGGGAGCGAACCTCATCACACGGCCAGGAGGAGAACAGATGGCACCAAAGATTACATGACAGGGAAGGGGCCAACGTTGGTTAAACGTAGAAGGACAGAGGATGTCCGGGTTGCCTGTGCGCCTTTGATCCGAGTGCTCAAATTGCAGTCGTCGGAGAGATGCGTCCTTGATTCCGGACCCCCCCCCCTCCATTTAAAGGTAGAAAGGCGGCGGGGGTCCGGAATCACCTTGGGCGCCGTTGGTACTGGCACTCTGATCATAGTCATTGAAGAGATGCACCTTCGTCTCCGCACCCCCCCTTTTCGCTTAAAGGTAGAAAGGTGGGGGGGGGCCCCGGAATCCTATGTGTGCCGTTGATCGGGGCGCGTGAATTTCTGCCGTCCAAACCTGATTTCCATTTAATCACAGATACATTTGCATCCCAAACTTAGGGTAAGTGGGTTTTTAACTCATTCCTTCTCATTTTACCCCCGTTACGAGAAATATTGCTAACAGATACCTACAACGATGTTGAGAAGGGGACACAAGGCTACAAGGTAGATTCCATCCAGAATGGCACAGTGTGCCTAGCATGCCAATTAATCATAGGAAAGCTTGTGAGAAAGAACATACCCACATAGGTTACAAGATTTGTCATTGACCTCATGGGGAAATGTGTAGAAGGCCTATATATGAACTGGGCGAAGTAAATTAGCTATAATTAGACTGCCGTGAAGCACAGGATTAGGGCTACGAGTTCCATTTTAGATGGCTCCTGAATCTCATCATGTTTATTGCTTGGGAGATGCCAGAATGTGCGACCTTACCATACATTGAACCATTCGATCCGCTCGCTGCTAAGTTCACCATGCTCTGGTACTCGATCGACATGGGAAAATAGTGGTAGCGAACAAACATTTTCACACACATTATCTCCAACTGAAGTGATCCATCGAAGTTGAACCTCGCATGACACCGAACACCCTACAACACTTCAGATCCCTCATGAAATTCCTCATAGATCGACACTTCTTCTATATTACTGCACGAGCAGACGAACATAAGGAGGAGCTTCAGTCGTACTACAAGCTCATGGAAGAGGACCTCGAGGAGATTACCAAGGAATGGTCAGCAGACCTCTTTATCCCCATTAACCCTCCAGAGATGTCTGACCCGAATCTTGATAGCTCGTAGGCTGCTCACAAGGAACATGACACACCCAGGCCCAAAAGAAGGAAGAAGACCGAAGAAGTCCAAGACTTAAGCAACACATCAGAGAAGACTGCTTCATTGTCACCTGACTGAGGGGGTGATGATGAAGTAGAAGAGATAAATGACAAAGAAGATGAGCATAAGCAAGGCGAAGTAACACCGCCTAGAGATGAGGATGATCCCCTGAAGAAGAGGATGGTTTCTCCCCTGAAACCCTCTTCTCAAAAGAAATCAAGAACCACTTTGACCAAGATGCAGACTGTGCTCACTGTCGATGATTATGAATTCATCATCGCAGTTGTAAATGACACTTCATAGGAAATTTTGCAGAATTAAGAAGCCAATCAGGAGGAGATGTGTGACAAAATTGAGGTCGAGCTCGGAGGAGTACAACATGCCCTTCATTCTAGTCGCGTAGTGTCCACTGCACCCCTACCATCAGGAGAACTAGAGTTGGGAGATGAGCCAACCCAACTCTGACGACTAGTTGATGCGACCAAAGCTTGCCTTCCTCGCACATAAGAAGAAACAGAACAAGCCACCTAGGCCTTCAAGCAAGTCAAAGAAGTAATAGTAAAAAAACATTGAGTTGCAGAGCAGGAGAAGGTTGCACTCCAGACAAAGTTTGAAGAGGAGAAAGCACAGATTCAATAGGAAAAAGAAAAGTTGCTCGCAGAGCAACTCGAAGTGCAAGAAGCAGTCAACAGAGCACTTCGCTCTGTGACAGGCTTAGAGCCAAAGGTAGAATACCAAGTCACGCATCAAGTATACTAGCTCGCAGAAGCTATATAGTAGCTACAACAAAGAATAACAGACTTAGAGCTCCGCATAGTGCCTGACACCCCGCAGGATGTGAGGGATCAAAGGGAAGCAACTGCTCGAGGAACAGTTGAAAGAATCAAGGGAATTTCCTTGGAATGTAAACAACTGAGTGATCGCAGTTCCCAGACATATGAGCGGCTCATTGAGAATCCATAACTGAAGACACTGGAGTCACAACTTCAAGAGGTGAAGTATCAAGAAAAAACAATACAGGTGCATTTGAAGCTCGTGTCAGCTGTTGAAAGAATGAAGCGATCCCAAGAGCAATGCAATGCCCAACAGTAGGTTCACACCATTTAGAGAAAATTCATGGAAGTGACTCAGAGGCTCCAACCTATATAGGATGAGGCTTGCCAACTATTCATATAGATTGAAGGCCAAGGATCAAAACTAGAGCAGGTCGTCACTATAGCAGAACAATGCCTAGAGGGGCCTGCCAACAAAGTTGTTATCGAAGAGTTCACTGAACAGGAGGTCGTGGAACAACAACAAGTCGAAGCAGCTTGAGCCAAGCTCGAGGACTTTGAGGAAGAATTATCCAGATCAGAGTGACTTGGGACGAGTCACAGGTGAGTGTTGGGGGCCTGTTGGCCCTTGACCAAGTTTTGAGGATCCTTGGTCATGTTAGACCTATTTTTGGGACTTTGATAGGCTGTCGAAGGAAGAGCGCAAGGTGAAGCGGAGATCATGGGATCTCATCCCCCTTTTATGGATTATTGGTATTTGGGATTATGTAATGGGTATGGGAATGTCGGTCCATGGGTTTACCCATGTTTAGGCCCGATTTTGTAATGTATAAATAGATGTTAGGCGATGTAGTGAGTATGAATGGCTAAGTGCAAATGACAAGTCAATCGTAAGTGGTGTTGAGTTCAAGTAACAATTGTAAGTGCTTTGTGTATGTTTGCAAGGCTAAGTGCAAGTGGTTGTAAGGGACTTTATGTAGGCTTTGTGCTGTAACCTAGCTTGGGGAAGGAGGATCTAGTGAAGAGTGTGTATATCTCCTGTCCTCTGCGAAGTTGATTTGAAGGCTCTATGCATGTAAGAATATTGAAGAAATCTAATAAAGAAGATGAAGAGTTGGTGGGAATAGCCCCAGGGTGGGGGTGAACCACGTACATCCCATTTTGTGAATGATTTGTGTGATGTGTTGATGTGTTTATGTATTTAATTTCTTAGTGATTTGATATAGATGAATGATAGGTATATCTGTTGTTGCTTTGTGCTTAATAATGAGATTAAATGTTGGATATGACATGTGTGAACATGCTTAGTGCTTGAATCTGCTATATCTGATTTGTTTCATCGTGCTAAGTGCTACTAGATGCTAGATCTGGTTGAATACTATGATGTTCTGTAATTAGGGTATTCACCTGTGAAGTAGATATTGGTTAAACATTGATGAAATATATTGTTAAGTGCTTTGTCAAGGTGTTACAATCATAGATATGTGTCCCAACTAAGGTTGTAGACACTGGAGTCCTGCAACCGCCCCTACCTCTATCTTGAGTGAGACTTCATCTGCTTCACAGGTGTTTTAGAAAGGGTTGGTAGTTAGGGTTTTGTTGGTGCGTTGTTGTAGCGTTGAACCCTAGGTCTGTCCCTATGCCAACAACTGCATCCAAAAAAGAAACTGAAATAGTTCGGTGTAAAGTGGAAGACAGAGACCATTGCTACAGTGCAACACGATCTTGTTTCCGATTCAGGAGATGAAGGAAAGATCACAATGGTTAGAATACAAGGTAAAAATTCTCTTCATGCTAGTTCTAGTTCCAATGATGAATCTCATGTTGATGAATGAAATAGGAATGAGTTATTTCACATAAGATTTGTATCTAAACATAATAAGATAGATACATTATTTGATATGGGTTCCCAAGTAAACTTAATATCTGAATCACTTGTCAAGAAAATGGGTTTTGAAACGAAACCACATTCGAAGCCTTATCCTCTTGGTTCTGTATCTGATAAAGAAAAACTTAATGTTACTAAACAATGTAGGATCGGATTTTCTATTGCTTCAAAATTGATTGATGAAGTGGATTTGGATGTTGTACCACTTGATATATGTGGCATAGTGTTGGGAAGTCCTTATCTTTATGATA
>JZKD02S1849963.1:174226-186870 GCA_000966675.3 Picea glauca | reverse complement strand
ACAAATACCACCTTACTAAAGGGGGAGTCAAATATATTGTTAGAGCTCACAACATGAGGGTAAATACAACATGTGTTAGTGCAGGTCAAATGAAAATACTCATAAACAATAATAAGAGATATGTACTCATGTTCGCCAGAGACAAAGATGTTGGGACATCCCACGCTTTCCAAGGGTGTGATCCATCTCATAAAAATGAATTAATTGATATTTTTTCTAACTATGATGATATTTTTCAGGAACCAGATGGATTACCTCCTAAGAGGGAAATTAACATGAGATACATCTTCAAAATGATTCTCCTCTTCCTAATGTGGGCATGTACATGATGTCAGTTGTGGAGATGACAGAGATCAAGAAGCAGGTACAGGGCTTATTGGATCAAGGGGTCATCAGGCCCAATTCATCTCCTTATGGTTCTCTGATCGTGATGGTGCCAAAGAAAGATGGAACATGGAGAATGTGTGTCGATTATTGGGATTTAAATAAAATCATGGTGAAACATTGATACCCTCTTCCTCGCATAGATGATTTACTTGATCAATTTAAGAATGTTGTCTATTTCACTAAGTTGGATTTGCGTAGTGGATATCATCAAATTAGAGTTGTGTTAGCGTTGGAAGTCACTCCTGGATTGCTTGTAGGAGCAGAGCTCGACACCCATCATTTAAATGTCACAATTTGTTTATAAAGGGGTGATCAAATGGAGATGAAGACTCGAGGAGATATTACTCTAAATCAGGGACTGGGTCTGGTATGTAAGTAACAAAGGAGGTCTCAACCTAACTTTAGCCAGTGGGTTGATTAAAAGATGAACAGGTGGAAGACTTAGTAAGAAAGGTGAACAAACAACTTTGGGCAACAGGATTTCGGTAGTTTGCAGAAGAAAGACTCTGAATGCAAGATCCGCTTGGTTCAGGGTCTCAAGAAATTGAAAGGGGACTTGACTGGATCCTCCAATTCCAAGTCACTCAACATTGGGAAAATCATAGGAACTGATTAGAGACAGTGCAACTGTTACAGTGATCCATTACAACATCATCCTATAATAGCTACAACTCAACTGGATCCTCCAATTCCGAGCTGCTCTAACACAGTGTAAACAAAGACATGAAAGAAACTGGAATTCATAAGGAAAGAAGTCTCAAAAGTCCATACATAACCAAGTTATCAGTGCTTCATTAAAACTTTACAACCGGGAGCTCTGCTCAACCATCGATGCTTACAAAAATGGAAAAAATGCCTACATATACTTGGAGCTGACTTAGGCGTTGAAGGCGCGATCACATCATGAATTCAATGCTTTACGTTGAGGAGCTTCTCTATCAGGCGGTGCATGAAGACGCTAGGCAGACTGCCCATGCAGTCGTTCGTCAGATGCAATCTCTATCAGGATGGGTTGTCAGTCTGCCTCTATGCTTGGTCCTTTCTTGGCCTTCTATTTATGGAAGAGGACAACACTCAACCACCGTCAACTACCACAATAACTGCTTCCTTGGGATTGAGAATGGCCTCGGTCAACTTTGTATTTGGACAACGTGGCGGATTTTTTTGGATTCTTCTTTGTTGGACTGCTATGAGGGGACCCCTATGGAGGACATGGATGAGGGTGAGATGAGAGGCACTGAGGTGGAAGCACTAGTTGGCAAAGAAAATGAGTCTGGGATACCAGATGGTGAGGAGATGTATCGCGAGAAGGTGACAATGAGGCTGCAATGCGACAGGTTGGGGACTGAGGACACAACACAGGTGGAAGTGGCGTAGAGTCTGGAGGTACAGGTGGGTGGTAGAGAAAGGTAGAAGAGGAGAGGGAGATGTGACAAAAGGGGGTCCGCTATTGCGCCGTGTGTCCTACAGAGGAACGGTTGAGATGGCATTTGATGTTAGAAGAGGGATGCCTCCATGATTAGGCTCACTTGACGTGTCCGGGTGCTAGGACCACAGACCCAGCTTCAAAGGCACTTATCAACATTTCGGGGTTCGGGGTTTCGAAATATGAAATGACAGGGGACTCTTACCCCTCGAACTCCCAATTGTCGATATGACATAATCGCGTGCCATGCGTCTTTATGGATGAACATCTATGAATACGCCTTCAGCACTGACACTATGAAAAATCCTGAAGGACCCCACCCATGGCTTAGATTAGTGCCACATGTCCTCCTGATCAATGGTCCTGATCCTTTCGGGATTTCCTGCCCTGGGAGTTCATGATGCGCTTCTTCCTCGAACTCCCAATCGATAAGAAAACTAGGCCTTCTTACATTCGTGCCCCAAGCTTAGGGAAAATGGTTTTTCACCCGCTTCTTTGCACTTTCCTCCTCTTTGACAAGAAATATTGCTAGCAGGCCCGACTCTGGGTGCTTCTGGCGCTTTCGGGGTTCGGGGTTTCGAGATGCAAGATGACAAGGGACTTTTACCCCTCAAACTCCCGACTAGCGATATGCCGACTTGACTAGATCCTGCGCCATGTGCCACTAGATCAGATGACCCAGAATTAGTCTTGAAATAGGGGCGCTTTTTATGACGCTATATATCGGGTAACTTTATAGCCCCGAAATCCCGATGACCGTTGATCTGTTTCATTGCTTAATTTTATCCCGAACTGGACTTCTTCTGCGAGTTGCACTCGATGCTTATGGCTACATCCTTTGAATAAAACTCACCTGACCGGCTTTCAAAATCTTACTTCCATGCATTTACATCAGAGGCCTCAAATCGGAGAGGAAAACATCCCTGTACAAGAAATTTTTCTAACATTAGGCTCCATGGGGGATAGAGTCATCCCTGTGATTCTCTAAGAACTCATTCCGCGGCTTCGGTGCCTTGCTGTTGGTTTATGGAGTCAAGCTCAAAACATCCCGCTTCTAAAAATATAGGTCGAAAAAATAAAGAAAAACAAATTAAACTACATGCTCGAAAAAGCTTGTTTATATACAATCCTAATTCTAATGAAATATTTCACATGGGGCTAGGTGAAAGCAAATTTCCACCATAGCCATTCAAGCAGCTTCCTAGATAGAAGCTCCTTCCTTCTGTCAATGATCATCAGCAGATGGTGTAGTCGTGATAGCAGAATGGTTACACTCTTCAACTCCTCCTTATAGGCTGGAGTTGAGATGAAATAGGGCGGCTCCAAGGCATAGGGAAAATGCCACTCCATGTACTTGCAAACAAGGTCATGGAATGAGTGGTAAATTTCAAAAAATGGGGGATAGACACCCTCCTCTACTACACAGTTGTTCACCTGCGGTTGAATATCTCTGATAAGCATAGGTTGGTGGTGGACAACTGACGTAGGCTCATTTCTCTCGGGCATTGGCTGCTTGTTGACTGGATCTGGACAAGAAATATTCTTCTCCTCTGGTTCGGTCTCCCCTAGGTATGATTCATATTCATAATAAATAGGGACCATGGGGTGGTTTTGTTCTTCCTTGTACTGCTCAGCATCTCCTGAAAGACTGAGGTAGCTGATTTCCTCATGACAATTTTCTTTAGCGCGCAGAGGATAAGGCTCTGCGACCTGTTCTTGGAAATCCAGCATATCGAGCTCAGACTCTAATTCGTAACTGTCATAAATGGTCTAGATGCTCTGACAAGAAAAAGGTGATGTCGAGCTCTGTTTCTCCTCTTCCAGATAATCATCGAAGTCAGGGGGGAACAAAGCTTCTCCAACTTGGAAAAATGGAACTACCCCCCGCTCCTCCGTTTTGACCCCAAATGTAAACACATCGTGGGAAATCTCGTGAAGGAAAAGAGAGAAATCCTCTTCCACAACTACCTCTTCATTACTTTGATCTGAGACAACAAGATCATCAGGGGTAGATGCCAACTCATCTAATAAATATTCAACAATCTCTTCAAAAGAGTTGCTCATAGCATCTGCCTCAAGGACTGGAAAATCCTCTGCACAGTCTTCATATTTGAACCCTTCTAATTGGGCAGAGAGATATTTCATCTGCTCCATCAACTTACTCAGGGTGCCATCCTCCTCCCTGGGAACTTCATCACTTTCATAACCTGCCTCGGGTGCAGATGAATGGGGAGGAGAAAGGACTGATTTCTGATCCAGGTCATCAGGATCCTCCCCATAGCTTACATCAGAAACAAATTTCTGTTGTATAGAGTTGTGGTATCCCTCACAACAATTATGACAAATTAACTTAGGGGGATACAGCCTCTGACAATAGGTGGTGAAATTTGCATGAATCCATGGAGTGAAGAAATTCTAGCAGGGGGTAAAGAATGGTACCATTTACGCGCATCCCCTGCTAATGAGAACATGAACATCTTCAGTAACAAATCCTCATGATGTATCTCCCACTGACGCATGAGTTCATGAAACTCACTGAGGTGCTGAGTAGGGTTTTCCTCTTCACACTTTCCAAATATGGGAAAATAATCACCCCATTCATCTAGAGAGGGGACAACATTAGGAAAACCAGGAATAACAGAAAAATTAAAAGGAGCAAACCTGCAAGCAAGGATTTTCTCCATATCAAACCAGTGGAGTCGCCAATCGATCCTTGAATCATGGAGTCGCCAGGTGAAAAATGTACAGCTTCGAATGTGTCTGGCCCTTGTTCACCATCAAAGGCCATATATTAACATTATCGTTACCCCAGGAAACTTCTCAGGCTGAGAAAGCAGCCGCTGAAACCTTCTCGAGAAAGCTCCTCTAGGTCAGCTTTCAGGTGTGCCAACAGTGGCCACAACTGAAATAGTAAAGTGGAAACAATGGAGTCACCACAGTGGAGTCGCCAGGTGCACAGTAGCAATCTGAATAATTCATGCACCTTCAGAATCAATTGATCATTTTCATTCTGCCCAGGGAAAATCTTCAACTTCGTCCCCGGCAACGATGCCAGAAATGTTAGCATTGGAAGTCAGTCCTGGATTGCTTGCAGGAGTAGAGCCCGACACCCATCAATTTAATGTCACAATTTTCTTATAAAGGGGTTATCAAATGGAGATAAAGACTCTAGGAGATATTACTCTAACTCAGGGACTGGGTCTGGTACGTAACTAACAAAGTAGGTCTCAACCTAACTTCAGCCAGTGGGTTGATTAAAAGATGAACAGGTGGAAGACTTAGTAAGAAAGGTGAACAAACAACTTTGGGCAACAGGCTTTCGGTAGTTTGCAGAAGAAAGACTCTGAATGCAAGATCTTCTTGGTTCAGGGTCTCAAGAAACTGAAAGGGGACTTGACTGGATCCTCCAATTCCAAGTCACTCAGCGCTGGGAAAATCACAGGAACTGATTAGAGACAGTGAAACTGTTACAGTGATCCATTACAACATCATCCTATAATAGCTACAGCTCGACTGGATCCTCCAATTCTGAGCTGCTCTAACACAGTGTAAACAAAGACATGAAAGAAACTGGCATTCATAAGGCAAGAAGTCTCAAAAGTCCATACATAACCAGGTTATCAGTGCTTCATTAAAACTTTACAACCGGGAGCTCTTCTCAACCATTGATGCTTACAAAAATGGAAAAAACGCCTACATATACTTGGAGCTGACTCAGGCGTTGAAGGTGCAATCACATCATGAATTCAATGCTTTACATTGAGGAGCTTCTCTACCAGGCGGTGCATGAAGAGGCTAGGCATATTGCCCATGAAATCGTTCATCAGATGCAATCTCTATTAGGATGGGCTGTCAGTCTGCCTCTACGCTTGGTCCTTTCCTGGCCTTCTATTTATGGAAGAGGACAACGCTCAACCATCGTCAACTACCACAATAACTTCTTCCTTGGGATTGAGAATGGCCTCAGTCAACTTTGTATTTGGACGACGTGGCGGATTTTCTTTGGATGCTTCTTTTTTGGACTACTATGATGGGACCCCTATGGAGGACATGGATGAGGGTGAGACGAGAGGCACTGAGGTGGAAGCACTAGGTGGCGAAGAAAAGGAGGTTGGGATACTATATGGTGAGGCGATGTATCGCAAGAAGGTGAAAATGAGGCCGCAATGCGATAGGTTGGGGACTGAGGACACAACACGGGTGGAAGTGGCGTAGAGTATGGAGGTACAGGTGGGTGGTAGTGAAAGGTAGAATAGGAGCAGGAGATGTGACAAAAGGGGGTCCGCTATTGCACCGTGTGTCCTATAGAGGAACGATCGAGATGGCATTTGATGTTAGAAGAGGCCTGCCTCCATGATTAGGCTCGCTTGACGTGTCCAGGTGCGAGGACCACAGGCCCAGCTTCAAAGGCTCTTATTGGTATTTTGGGGTTCGGGGTTTCGAAATATGAAATGACGAGGGACTCTTACCCCTCGAACTCCCGATTGCCGATATGACATAATCGCACGCCATGCGTCTTTATGGATGAACTTCTAAGAATACACCTTCACCGTTGACACTACGAAAATCCCTGAAGGACCCCACCCCTGGCTTAGATTAGCGCCACATGTCCTCTTGATCAATGGTCCTGATCCTTTTGGGATTTCCTTCCCTGGGAGTTCACGATGCGCTTCTTCCTCGAACTCCCAATCGACAAGAAAACTAGGCCTTCTTGCATTCGCGCCCCAAGCTTAGGGAAAATGGGTTTTCACCCGCTTATTTGCACTTTCCTCCTCTTTGACAAGAAATATTGCTAGCAGGCCCGACTTTGGGTGCTTCTGGCGCTTTCGGGGTTCAGGGTTTCGAGATGCAAGATGACGAGGGACTTTTACCCCTCGAACTCCCGACTGTCGATATGCCGACTTGACTAGATCCTGCGCCACGTGCCACTGGATCGGACGACCCAAACTTAGTCTTGAAATAGGGGAACTTTTTCTGACGCTATATATCGGGTAACTTTATAGCCCCGAAATCCCGATGACCGCTGATCTGTTTTGTCGCTTAATTTTAGCCCGAACTGGACTTCTTCTGCGATCTGCGCTCGACGCTTATGGCTGCGGCCTTTGAATAAAACTCACCTGACTGGATTTCAAAATCTCACTTCCATGTGTTTACATCAGAGGCCTCAAATCGAAGAGGAAAACATCCTTGTACAAGAAATGTCGCTAACAAGTTGCAAAACAAGATGCATGGAAAATTGCCTTTAAACCAAACAGGGATTGTTTGAGTGGTTAGTTATGTTGTTTGGGCTTTGTAATGCTCTGACAACTTTCATGTGTGTGATGAATGATGTATTCAAGCCTTTCCTAGATGACTTTGTGATTGTATATTTAGATGACATTCTTGTTTTTAGCGGGACTTGGGATGAGCGTGTGAGGCATGCAAACCAAGTATTGGATACTTTGCAAAGGGAAAAGTTGTATGTAAAACTGTCTAAATGTGAATTTGGAAAGACTGCACTTGTGTACTTAGGTCATATTGTAGGAGGAGGACAATTAAAAATTGACTTTTCCAAAATTGATGTAATTGTAAATTGGCTTGAGCCAAAAAGTGTAACCGAAGTCCGAAGCTTCTTAGGTGCATTCCAGTATTGGAGGAGATTCATTCCCAACTTCTCCTTTATAGCATCTCCTTTGCATGCTTTAACCAGTGTGAAGAAAAATTTTCAGTGGGAAGGAAAGAAACACAAAGCTTTCAATATTTTGAAGGAGAAGATCAATACTGCACCAATATTAGCACTGTCAAATATTCAACATCCTTTTGAGATCAAGACAAATGCCACCGGATACGCCATGGGTGAAGTATTGATGAAATATCATAAGCCTATCTGTTACCACTCTGAAACTTTTAACCAAGTTGTTGTTGACTATCCTACATATGATAAAGAGTTGTATGTATTAGTTCAGAGCGTAAAGAAATGGAAACACTATTTGTTGGGGAAGGAAACAATCATACATACAGATCACCAACCATTACAGTATCTTCAAGCACATACCAAATTGCAACAATATCGACACTACAGGTGGATGGTTTTTCTACAATAATTTAACTTGGTAATCAAGTACAAAAAGGGTGCAAGTAACAAGGTAGCTGATATGATTTCTAGACCTCCTATTTCTTCTTTTGTTATTTTGAAGAATACTTCTTTATCTCATTATAGCTATGTAGAAAAATATGCCATCGATGAAGATTTTAAAGAAGTATATGCGAAGCTAACCCTTGGTGCACAGCTAGAGAACTATTGTCTGCAGGGAAAACTACTCTACCATCTTTGAAATATATGTATTCCTAGAAGTGAACAAGTCCATGTAATATGAGAAGCTCAGACTTCTCTTGTGTCTGGACATTTTGGGGTAGGAAAAACTATGGCTCCTTTGGAGAGGTTTTCTTACTGGCCTCAAATGAAAGCAATTGTAACTAAATATGTAAAGGGGTGTGTGATGTGTTCTACTTGTAAGCCCACTAATAGAAACTGGGGCTATACTCACCACTTCATGTTCCATCCCATCCATGGAAAAGTGTCTCCATGGATTTTTTAGGGGGTTTACCAATGACCAAAGGGAGTCGTGATTATTTGTATGTTGTAGTTGATAGGTTATCAAGATGTGTATCTTGATTCCATGTAAAAATAATATCACTACTGAGCAAAATTCTAATATCTTCTTTCAGCATGTTTGGGTTCACTTTGGATTACCCACATCTATCGTCTCGGATTGAGATACTCGATTCCTTGGGGACTTTTGGACTAGCTTGTGGAGAATGATGGACAACAAATTGAAGAGGAGCACTGCTTTCCATCCACAGACCGATCAATAGACAGAGGTGGTGAACCGAACAATGGTACTATTGCTTCGAGACTACTGCAGCAAGCATCCCAAGTTATGGGATGAACAACTACCCTATGTACAAAATGCATACAACCGAGCTTTACATTCATCCACTCAAAGTTCACCTTTTGAGACAATGTTTGGGTACCTACCAAAGGTTCCTTTGGACTTGATGTACAAGATAAATGTCGATGTAAATGAAGAATGAACATAGGACAGAGCCCACAAGTTCATGCAGAGGATCCAACAGATACACCAGGTAGTCAGGGAATAGTTGGAGAAAATTCAAGCACAATATAAAGCTCGAAATGACAAGCATAGGGTTGATCATCAATTCTAGGTTGGAGACCGGGTATGGCTTCACATCAACAAGGAGAGATTGAAGGGTGAAGGAAATAAACTCAAGGCCATTCTTATGGATCCTTCACTATCTTGGAGAAAAGTGGTACCAATGATTTTCATTTGGATCTTCCACCCTACATGTAGATTTACTCATTTGTGAACGTTGAGAACTTGAAACATTTTGAGCCTCCCATTATCATGGTTCAAGACGAGGAAGTTTCAATACCGTCAGTCGATGAGTTTGCACCTGAGTACTTGGATGAGCTACAAGAAGATATCATCCTGGGTAGGAGGAAGAGGAATTCACACATGAGTGATGTTGATTATCTTCGAGTAGGCTTAAAAGGCACACATCCAAGCAAGACAAAGTGGATCGAGAAGGACAAAGTGAGGGGACTCTTCCCTCACTTACCTGTTGATTGATGAAAGCTTTTGGTGGTCCAAAAAGATACCAGGGGGAAGGCGTGATCTAAAAAGGATCCAAAGAAGGCTAAAAACAACTCAGAACTCACAGAGGCAACTCAGGATGCTTAGAATGGCTTCAACATACAGAGAAAGAGTAAAAACTCATAGTTCCTAAAATTCAGTGAAAATGGCATGATTGTGAAGATCGCATCACAATATTTCTAACGACACAAATGAATCGTCAAACGGAGTTATGGTTTGAAATATATTCATGGTCAAAGTTGTGGTCAAATACGACAAGTTAACAGGGGCCACATCATCATCCATACTATTGACGTCAGCGAATGACATGGAAGGATGATGTCAACATGAAGGTTGTTGATGTTAGCATGCCACATTAAAACACCATAGGCTTCCATGTGTCACCCACCAATATGATTTTCAGGGGTCCATGTGGACTAGTAGAAAAATGCCACATGGCACCCCCAGGTGACGCCACGTGGCACCACCTGAAAAGTGCCATGCATCATGTATGGATTGACGTGGAAGTGACATCAGCAATAGGGTGGGCCAATTATTGAATTCCATGTGTCCCAATCAGTGGGCAACCCGTGTCACTCCTGAACTGCCCAAGGGGGGCTTGTGACCGAAAAACAAAAAATTATATATAAACAGGCCCCTGCCAAATATGGTGGAGGTCGCTTTGTATCTAGCACATCTTCCAACGTTAGAAGTTGATATCCAAATGTAGCAGGGGTTATAACCAATGTCCCAAAAGGGAGGCTCGCAAGTTTGACCTCGGGACCTCCCCCACATATAACGTTTTAATTATAGTGCTGACAACCAACGCACCAACAAACCCATTGGTAAATCCATCTACTAAATTGTTATTTAAGCTAGGTCCCACTCAGCCAAAAAGGGGGAGAGGTGCGGTCGTACGACTGCGATCATGGATTACAAGGCATGGTCTGTCATTATTGCAGGTTGTAGAGGGCACAAAAACTGAGACAAAATTCTTCTTGGGCTTGGGAGTGCCAGAGTCGGATCGAGGTGTGGAGATAATCATTTTTGGGTAATTCGACGCCATAAATTCAATGGTGATGTATTTTTTTTTATTTGAGCATTATTTCTGCATCTTGATTTCAGAATGAGGTATATTTATGTATTTTTCCAAATTCTTTTCTTGAGGTAATGAAAGAGCCTACCCATTTGAGATTAGGACCCAAAGACGTAGTCCACTAGGGATGAACTCCGTTATCAATTTTTTGTGTTTAGATCTGATTCTTATGTCTCTTCATTTTTGAATTTTCCCTTCTTTAATGGTGCATTTGAATTTATGCTCATTTAATACAATTCTTTATAAGTCATGATGAAAAGATATTGGATCATCCATGAAAATTTCTAAAAAAACTTGCACAATGCAACTGAAGTGGAAGATATTGGGGCAAATAGACCCCGGGCATAAATTTTTAGTTTCAAATTTGTGAAAAACTAAAAGAAACAGGGGAATTCTATTCTAACTATACCAAACTAACTATACCAGAGGAATTAGAGACTAAGGATTTCCTGGCTAGGGAAGAAGGATTTACCTACATTGAAGTCTCAACACAACCCAAAGCTACCATCCACATACACCTCTGCACAATTCCATCAAAATACGCATTGATCCCTCACTAGATTCCCTCAAAATCCACTAATTCCTAACCAAACTCACTTCCATATATCCCATTCCACAAATTCCAGGATGAATCAATGAGAGAAGAACCCCAGGCAAGCCACATTGTTAGAAATATCCCACATATCAACAACAAGTTCAATCTTATGCATTGAATTGCATCAAATGGAGTCATACAAAGAAAGTGTAAGAACTACAAAGACCACTTTCCATCCTTCCCACTTCACTTCCAGTTGTTTATTTTAATTGAATGCATGTGGAAAAATATGCAATTAAATACGTTATGGTATGGGGATAAGGAAATCAACCCCATTGTTAATTAATGTTCCAGAGCCTAAGGAGGAGGCCACCTTGGCCCAATGCTCTAGCTCTCTTTTTATGTGGTAGAAAAAAACCTTGTCAAATTGGGAGAGGATTTCTTTGATTCTTCAAATGAGTGAGCTCATTTGTTCCCCCTCGGGGTTAGCTTGATCTATTTTGGCTTTGATAACCAACATAGAGTCTCCTAGTGCTATTGATGTTCTAATACCTTCTTCTTGTGTGATGAAGAGGCATTGCCACAACCCAGAAGCCTCAACAATATTGTTTGATATGTTTCAAAGCCCCCAGACATAGTAGACACCCTTTTTCCTCTGGGATCATGGAGACTCTCCATTCCACCTCTTATGTTCAAAACTCTATCACATGGACCAAATATCTCTAAAAAATTGAAAAATAGCAAAGATCACTACTAGAATTAGAGTACTTCTGGTCATTCTTTGACATGTTCTATGTCATATCTCTAGCACCATTGGTGAGGAAGAAACCAAGAGGCAAATGAAGAAGATATATATAGACACCTCTATTCAAACCTCTATGCCATGGAACAAATATCTCATTTAAAAAATGGAATAATAACAAATATCATTGTTAGAATTAGAGTAATTCTATATGTTCTATTCTGTCTTTGTAGCACCATTGTTGAGGAAGAAACAAAGAAGTAGAGGAAGAATGGCATAGATGGATACCTATGTTAAAACCTTTGTCACATGGACCAAACAAAAAGTAACAACTAGAGTGGAATGCAAAGAAATGTTTGCATATAAGTAGTAAAAGTAAATGCAGCCTAGCTTCATGATGAAATTATCTAAGGTTACACTCACATTAAGGAAATTCCTTCATCACAATTATAAGACTATAATACAACTATATAATAATAAACAAAACTCATAACAATAGTTATATTATAAATATAAAAGTGTGTGTTTGAGCGTCCTCACATGTGTGTGTGTGTGTGTGTGTGTGTGTGTGTGAGAGAGAGAGAGAGAGAGAGAGCAACTTAGATTAATATAGAAAAATTATGGCCATATATGAAAGATACCTCTATGCAATATGAAAGATGATTAATTATCGCAGAATATTTCCTCTCTCATTCATGGCATTCATGATGTTTTTCTACAAACAATCACATTGATAATGCAACTGTAACACCCTGTTTCCCCCAACTTGTAAATATATATATATGGACTGGCCAAGAACTATGGCAAACTCATAAATATGATTA
>JZKD02S1849963.1:129858-143285 GCA_000966675.3 Picea glauca | reverse complement strand
TACATATAGGAGCCAGTGGCATCCAAAACCCTAACCCAATGACCTGGATTAGTCCAAAACCCTAATTCCTTAACCGGAAATAGAAAACCATCGGCAAAAAACCATGTGCCGAAAATCACCTAATATCATGTGGTCCCGGAAATATGTCGTCCCAGAAATATGTCGGCCCGGCGAAAATATGTCGGCTCGAAAGCGGTGAAAATATGTCGGCCCAAAAAAAAAAAATCGGGGGCACTGCCCCCGAACCCCCGTGCGGGGGGCTCCACCCCCCCTCTAACCATCCTGCGCAGGCGCTTAGACACTACTACTTGTGCAAAGAATATAACACATACCTAACACTCTAGTATCCTATACAATTGTCTACCCAAAGTAATAATAAAACTGTGGGGTCTAGACTCATACACAACATGACGCTTCCAAAAATATGGTTGTCCTAAAATAACATCACAAACTTCAAGGGGAGAAATATCACAAAATACCTCATCTTTGAAAGGCTTTATGTCATAGGGCAGACGACATCATTGGCTGGCACACATATCTCTTCCTTGGAGAAGTTAGTCGATGGTGTAGGGTTTTTGGTTGGTTTCGTCGGCATTTCCATCCACTTTACTATCTCTGTTGAGATTAAGTTATTCTGACTGCCACTATCGACAATGAAATGAAGTGAAGCCCCCTTTACCCACATTCATGAGTGAAAGAGGTGTTCCCCTTCCTCTGGTTCTTTTGGTTCGCTTGGTTGGACTTTGGTGGTAGCGACAGTATCACTGTATTCAACATTGATAATTTGCTTCCCTCTTTATGGATTTGATTCAGAATCAGAATCGACCTATGACTCAGAAGCCTTTAGCTCGATCACAAGTGACTTATTGGAGTGACATTCTTGAGTGTTGTGCCAAGGGATTTTATGGTATTCACACCATTTTCTCCTGTCCTTGTTTGTCTTCTCATTTCCCTTCTTGTGTTGTGGCTTAGATTGGTTTTCCTGAGAGTGTCCATATTTGCCCTGTCCCTTGCTGTGTGGGTTGGGGTGGTGTTTTCCCTGCTTTGGCTGTGAGGAGTTTGCAGATCCAAGATCTCACCTCTTCTGCTTAAATTTCTGCTCAATCTTGAAAACATATCTATAAGCCATACCCAATGAGGCAATGTCTATAAATTCCATTTCTGTTTGAATTCATCTATGAAAATAGCTGCAGTATTTGAGCACCATATGTTTCTCATAGTATTTGATACCCAATTTGGTGCGCAGGGTATGGAAATTATTGGTGAAATCTAGTACTGTTTGGTCCCTTTTTTGACACAGGGTGGTCCATCTGGTGTACTGGTCCTCATATCTTCCAACAAGGTAGTATTGTTCTTTAATGGCATCCCAGAAGGAATCCCATGTAGGGGCAACCACAAATACTACAAATTCCTCTATGGACCTTTTCTCAAAGTAAGTGTCCCACCAGTCCTTAACATGGGGGATGACCTTGAGGAGTGAAAAAGTAATCTTTTCCCTATGAGAAAAATTGTGGACCAAAAAATACTCTTCGAGCAGATTCAACCATTTATCTACAACATCCACATCTATCGATCCTTCAAATAATGGAATATCAAAATTTACATGTACCTTGAAGGGGGTGGCATGACCGCTTGATGAAGATGCTTCTCATGTTGGCAGCCTCCAAAGTATCTACGCAAATTTGTCCATCATTTCATTCCTTTATCGAGCAAGGGCTTCCTCGAGCAACATTTTAAAAGGATATCTTGCTCCATCATATTTATTTTTGTCTCCCAAGGGTTGTTGTTGGGCTCGGTGCAACCGATATTTCAACGACTCAATTGGTTCAAGTCCCAACTTCTTGTACCCAGATCTTGTCGGGGACATGCACGAAGAAAAATAAATGAAGAGTAATCTACTCTGATACCACTGATCTGAATTTAGGAGATGAACAAACTGATTAATAGACTAAATACAATAAACACAAATATATGAAGAAAAAAACAGATATCCAGTGAACAATATCTTCTATTGAATTAATTAAATAGGTTGAAATTGTAAAATTGCAGAACTGAAACACTTGCTTGAATGGTGGTAGCTATCTTTGAGAAGAGATGTGGCTTCTACATGCATCTATCTGAGAAGAATGATTACAATGAGGCTCCATAGTCATTTTTAACATTACTCATGAATTCCAAGAACATAGACATCCAAAAGCATAACCCTAGGAGATGAAACGCCAAAAGTTATGTGGGCCCTTATGGGTAAGTTGGTACCTCAACTTCCCGGGGTCGTAACTTTTGCATACGACCTCCATTTTAGGCGCATGATATCCCATTGGAAAGGTATTTTAGAGAGATACACATTACACCAACACAATCTAACTCTGTCAACAATTTGACTATGGTGAGCCAAAAAACACTGTTTAGGGCTCCAAAAATGCCATGAAAGTACAACAATATGTGTTGACATGAAAACATACAAAATAATCTAGTTGGATTAGGTGAGAGGCTGCCAATATCCACTTGGAAGATGTGTAGGGCTCTATAAATCCCTGAAAGTGAAAAACCCACAATTACAAAGAAGTACAAAAGAACGTGTTGAATTAAAAACTGTCAAGAGGAGCCAGTTGGAATAGGTGGGTGGCCACCAATATCCACCTAGATTAGTGGGAGGCCTTGAGGGGTGTAAAAAATTGATTGGTGTTTGGTTAAGAGGGACTGCATGTCACCATGATTGGGTCAGGAAGGGGTCTCAAAGGATCAAATAACATGAAATTGGGTGATAATGAAAAAATGGTCTTTTTTGAGGATATTTTCCATATGATGTGAGATGACAATATTTGGAGAAGCTACAATGATTTCTTGGAGAGTGTAATGGTTCCCTTCTTGTTGGAATATCGTTTATAACTCTTGGAAATCCATGGTGAGGAGACCCAATGTGTGAACCATTTAACACCCATAACAATGTCACAACCACCCATTTCAATGGAAAACATGTAGGATTTAAAATAATAATATCCAATTTGAAGGCACACATTTTCACAACGACCCCCACACTTCATGGAGCTACCATTAGCAATCATGATATGAAATTTGTTCATTGCGTCGATATAGAAAAGTGTATCTTGGGAAACATGATGGTGTATAAAGTTATGAGTGCTACCATTATCAATTAATATAATGGTTTTATGATTCTTGATATATCCAATTAATTTAAGTGTTTCAGGAGTTGAAATACCAATTAAGGCATGGAGGGAGATTTAGGGTTCCACACCATGTTGATCAAAAGGTGGAATTTCATCATATGGCTAAGGAAGAAATTCTTGAGGTAGAGCCTCACCATCATCTTCTGAAATGTCTTTGGAAATGGGAATACAAAATATTCTCCTTATATTTGTGCTCAGAAAAATACTTGTCATCACAATTGTAACAAAGGACTTTAATTTGACATTCGACCATTTCATCCCTAATTAATTTGTGGATCTTGAGAGGAGGAGAAGAAAGATATTGATTGGTGGGATGAGGGCATGGAATAAAGGTTGGTTTTTTTATTTGAGTAGTAACTACCTATTGTGTTAGAAAAACATGATCACAGAGCAACAAAATAAAAAAAATGTAGAAATAAAACACAAAAAGATACACAATACAATAGAGATACAGATATACGTGGTTCACCTAGTGTGGGCTATGTCCACCAGAGTAATTTCAAGGTCATTCCCTTTTATTATCCAACAAAATGAAGGGATGCAACCTACAACACACCCATTGTAACATCATCTTCTTTCTCTCACAATATCCTCTCTTAGAATACAATATTCACCATAACACAAAACCAAAATACAATTCCCTCATAAAAGAGGGTTTCCTTCTAGGACAAAAAACCGTAACATAACTTCTATCGTCATATCTTCAACCTTATAATGAATGGTACAGATTGAATACAAAATTACAATATTTGGATTGCAAAAAACAAAACTTTTCCCCCCCTCAAAGCTAGGGGGGGGGCAAGAATTGTGTATCATGTAGTTTCTTTGAACTGCATATGAATTAGGAAAATAATAAGGCTCCAAAACCAATAATATCCCACTTGGACACTGATCACAACAACTCCACTATTTGTGTACCTGCTGGACTATGATTCACCTTGGACCTGGAAAATTTCTCATATTCACCTTCATGCTTGAAGGCCAACTGAAACTGACCAGGAACTCAATTTTTCCCTGGTTACTACCTTTGTTAACATGTCTATAGGATTCTAGCTAGTATGTATCTTTTCGAACTTCAAATATCCATCTTTCAAGATGTATCATATGAAATGATACCTAAGCTGTATATGTGTAGTCTTAGAATGTAACCTTGAATTCTTTGCAAGATGAATGACACTCTCCCTGTCAAAGTACAACCTGCTATTCTTCTTCTTCTTTCCCAATTCCTCCATAAACCTATGTAACTAAATCATTTCTTTACTATCCTATGTAGCAACAACATACTATGCTTCCATTGTTGAAATTACAACAACCTTTTTTAGTTTTGAAATCCAACTTATTTTTTTTCACATACGTTTAAAACATACCCTGTGGTGCTCCTCCTGCTATCTTTATCACCTGTGATATTTGAATCAACATATCCTTGTAGAACAGTCTTTGAACCTCCAAAACATAATGCATGAGTAGCAATACCTCTCAAATACCCGAGAATCTAGTTTACTGATTCCTGATATTCTTTACCTATATTTTTCATATACCTTCTCACAACTCCCAGTGCATATGCAATATCTAGTCTTGTGCACACCATAACATACATCAAGATGCCAATTTTTTTATGAATATGGGACCCTGGACATGTATTCTATCTCCCCCTGTGTCTTGGGACACATTTCCTTGGTTAATTTGAAATGACTGGACAAAGGTGTACTAGTTGGTTTTTCATTCTGCATTCTAAACCTCTCCAACACCTTCTCTATGTACTCACTCCGAGACAATGTCAATTTGCGATTTTTCCCGTCTCTTGTTATTCTCATACCAAGGATTTTATTTGCAACACCCAAATCCTTCATCGCAAATGAATTAGCTAATTTATTTTTCAACACATTTATATCTCACATGTTAGACTCTGCAACAAGCATGTCATATACATACAATAGCAAGATAATATAGTTTCCATTTTCTAGCCTTTTAAAATAAACACAGTGATCAGAATGACATCTACTATAACCTTGTTCTGTCATAAACCTGTCAAACTTCAAATACCACTTCCTTGGAACTTGATTTAGGCCATATAACCCCTTCTTCAACCTACATACCAAATTCTTCTTCCCTTTGACATCATACCCATGTGACTGGTGTATATAAATCTCTTCCTTCAAATCCCCATGGAGAAAATATGTTTTTACATCTAATTGTTCAAGATGCAAATCTTTTACAATAGTCCTAATTTAAGTCAAATTAACAAAAAGAGAAAATAGTTCATCAAAATATATACCTTTCATTTGTGCAAACCCCTTTACAAAAATTCTAGCCTTGTACCACTTTTTTCCTCCATCTTCTTCCTTCAACCTATAAACCCATTTATTTTGCAATGCTCTTTTTCTTACAGACAATTGTTACCAATGAATCCATTTCCTCTTTCATGCCTTGATCCCACTTCTTTTTAGTGTCTACCTGCATTGCCTCTTCATAACTTTTTGATTCATTAGAATCAGTCAAGAATAAATAATACAATGAAAGAGATTATCATTCATGGGGTCTACTTAACCCGGTATATCTTCTAACAACAATTGCAGGAGTTTGAGGTACTTGATGCTCATGTTGTTGTACATTTTGATTTTCCGGTACCTTTCAAGTTTCCTTTTCATTGATCTCATCAAGCAATGTGTATTCTAGTTTTTGTTCTTCTTGTTTCCTTTCCTGCAACTGATTTTTATACATGACCTTCTCATTGAATATGAAATCTATACTCCTAATTGTTTTGTTATTTTCATAATCCCATAAGCGAAAACCAAAATCATTAATACAGTATCCAATAAAGGTACAATTCTTGGATTTTTCTTCAAGCTTTGTTATATTTTCTTTATCAATATGGAAAAATGCTTCAGAACTAAAAGTCTTCAGAAATGAATAGTTTACCTTTTTACATGTCCATTCCTCCTCTGGAATGCCACCATCCAAAGAGCTTGAAGGTCCTCTGTTTATTAAGTAAACAACATTATATACAACATCTTCTCATAACTATAAGGGAAACTCATCATGCAATCTCATACTCGTGTTCATCCTTTATGACACACCATTTTCTTGTGGTGTTCCTGGAACTATCTTCTCTCTACAAATCCCATGGTATGAAAAATAATCATCAAACTCTTTGTTGCAATAATCACCTCCATTTTCTGATCTGAGACACTTCAACTTTTTTCCTATCTCATTCTCAACCAAATCTTTCCATTTCTTAAAAGTATCAAAAACATCATATTTTTGTTGAATGCAATAAACCCAAGTTTTTCTAGTTGCATCATCAATAAAAGTAAAATAATAACGAGATCCACCAAGAGATGATACCTAAGTTGGTCCCCATACATTTGTATGCACAAGCTCCAACTTTTCACTCTTTTTTTCTTTTCCAACTCTGATAAATCCGACTCTCTTCTATTTTCCATAAACAAAATGCTCACATAAATCCAAGTAAACTTGTTTAAGATCTAGAAAAAAATTCCTTTTGTGAAGTATCTACATCCCCTTCTCACTCATGTGTCCAAGCCTATGATGCCACAATGTTGTATCCAGTCCTATAGAAGCTAAATAGATAGAAGAGTCAGCATTAACAATACATAAATACAATGTACCTACCTTCTGTCATTTTGCCATTAATTACCAATGATCCTTTAGTGACCTTCCATGCCTTATCTGTAAATATACATATACAACCTTCACTTGCTAACCACCCTATTGAAATTAGATTTCTTCTTAGATCTGGTATATGTCTCACCTCTTTGAGTAACCATTGGTTTCCATTACTTTTCTTTAGTATTACCTTACCCATTCCAACAATTTGACATGGTTCATCATCACCCAAATAAGCCTATCCAAAATCACCTTGAACATAATCTTGGAAATATTTCCTATGGGGTGTGGAATGAAATGAATCCCTTGAATCTACTATCCAAGATTCAGTAATATTATCTAAAGAAATAATCAAAGCATCTTGTAACACATCACCTATAACATTTTCTTCCTGATTTTCTCCTATTTTCCATCTCTTTGTTTCTTTGGAGCTCTGCATTATTTCTTCAGATGTCCTTTCTTCCCACAATTCCAACACTCTATCTTTATTAGTCTGGATCTATATCTACCCTTCCTATAATTACCGTAGTTTCTTGTTCCCTTTCCTCTATCATTTTGTCTTCCCTTGTATGGTCAATGCATTACCTGATGTATCACCTGTGATTTTCCGTCGCATTTCCTCGCTAAGGATAACACCAAAAACGTTAGCAAATTTCAGAGTGTTTGAACCAGAGACAGAGTTACTTACAACCATGACCAAGCCATTCCATGTTTTATGGCAATGAGCACAAGATTAAAATATCCCTAACCTCATCAACAAAGTCCACTTTTACAAAACTTATTTGATTAGTAATCATATTAAATTCATTTAAATGATCTGCAACAGACCTACCTTCTGACATATTCATATTAAATAATCACTTCACTAGAAATACCTTGTAGGAAGCCGAGGTTTTTTATATAGTTTATTTAATGCATTCATCATATCCTCCATTGTCTTTTCTTTTGAAATATTGAAATCCATCGACACTACCAGGAACAACCGTATCGTTCCTAGTGCCTTACTATGAAGAACCTCCCATTCTTCGTCCTTCATGGTCATTGACTTCTTTGCTATTCCGCCCAATGGTAGGTAAATATCCTTCTGATATAAATAATATTCCATCAATATCTTCCATAGCCATTATTTTTGGCCATTAAATTTATTGACCTTAAACTTTCCATCTTTCACCATTTCTCCCACTCGAACCAAGAACCCTCTTTTCCTGTGAGTTACATTTGGCTTTGATACAAGTTGTTATAAAAATAGGATCACGGAGAAAAAAATAAAAAAAAATGCGGAAATAAAACACAGAAGATACACATATATACATGGTTCACCCAGTGTGGGCTATGCCCACCAAAGAAATTTCCAGGTCCTTCCTTTTTATTATCTAGAAAAATGAAGGGATATAACCTACAACACACCCGTTGTAACTTCCTCTTCTTTCTCTTACAGTCTCCTCTCTCAGAATAAAATATTCACCAACACACAATTGTGATACAATTCCCTCATAAAAGAGGGTTTCCTTTTAGGGAAATAAACCCAAACATAACTTCTACCATCAGATCTTCGACCTTATAATGAATGGTCCAGATTGACTACAAAATTACAATATTTGAATTATGCATCCTGCAATTTATTTGACTTGCGTATGAATTAGGAAGATAATCAGGCTCCACAACCAACATGTTGTTCTTCCCTAGCTCAGTGAGTGGCTTCGGGCCAAGTAGTAGGGAGATCCATGATGCAGATTATTTTCAACACATAATGAGAGCAGAGATATAATAAAGAAATGCACAGAGATATCGTGGATATCCGATAATATAACATAAATGTATCAAAGATGCAACCATAAAAACAGAGATACAGTAATACACGATTTCTATTAATACATGTTTTGGGCCTCAAAATAGCTCTGTAAGTTAAAAATTGCTAAAAATAGTAAATTACCAAAATTGCCAGAAAATTGTTTTGAGCTAGTTGGAAAAGGTTGGTGGCCACCGATATCCACCTGGATCAATCCATTAATTAGATAGCACATATTTCTTCCTTTACACCACTAATAAAACATTCTTTGAAAAAGGTATCTGACATGCCTTTTGTGTGGAAATCGAGTTGCTCAAAAGAAGAGATGTAATATTCAACTATACCAGTTTGTTTAAAAGGGATAAATGATGAGTATCGGTTTCAAAATGCTCATTAATATTTGCAACAAATTTATTCCAAACAATATAACCTCCATGGGAATTTTTGTGTCATTTCCACCATTTCTAGCACTCGAGATATAAATATAATACACCAACACAAAGTTTCATTAAGTCATTGATGATGCCATCCAATGAAAAATAGTGTTTCATTTGAGTAACCAAGATAGTGGGGCCTAAGCCATCAAATTTATTCACATCCACTTTAGGAAGGAATAAATCATGAACAAAAGTGTGAGAGTGAATCCCCATGGATGGGGAGGATTCAAATCCTTCTTGGTGTAAGGGTTGTTCCATGAAGTTGGCTTCTACGAATTTTTGAAAAAAAGTAGAGAGGTGTTTTTGCTTGCCATCTAGTGTGTTGAGCTTGGTAGGCAGTGTAGCAAGATGGTCATTAACTATAGTAATTTTGTTTTTAGTATCAACTTGAGCTTGCATGAGTTTGGTTTGCTATTTTTTACATAGATGTTCCATGTTAACAATGTGTCAGCTAAGGTCTTGGTTTCAAGTGGCCATCTAGAGGGGGTGCATAAGAATAAAGAGGATGGGTAGGTGGGGATAATGATATGGGATTGACGGGTCCACACAAAATCACTTATTGGAGATATGTAAGGATGTGATCAATGCTACCTTCTATAACTGTTGAGATAGGCAACCAATAATGTGGCGAGTGGGTCCACATCAAAAAGGATTATGGAAGAGGCATACCACTGCAATCAACATAATTTTAGGAGTCTAGTGAGATAGGTCCCAAATAAGGGTGCTAGTGGGACCACTTTATACTCTTTTTTTTAAACTCCTATGGAGTTATACTCTAAACTGAGAAATACTATGATGACAAAATGATAAAATTCTTAATAGTGAAGATTATGTAGGAATTTCCCAAATTGGAAGCAAGAAGCAGGATTTCTAGTGATCAAAATTTCAATAGAGCCCCTTGTTGCGGAATGTTTTTGGAATCATAGTAATGATTAGGGTTGCAAGTTTTTGAAGGAAAAAGGAGTGCCCTGTGTTATAGCTCTATGAAATACTATTAGGGTCCAACAGTAGTACTTGACCCAATATATCAGGGCTTTAAATAAGGAGGTTTGGCTATACACTTAGTTGTACTACCCAATTACCCAATTACCCAAGTACACAATAGTAAGATTCTCAAGTGTTTTTCTCTATGCCACTATCGTAATCACATGGTCGAGCGATTGGTCTAAGTCTACTTTCATGACACCTACATGACTTCATATATACCCAAGGGTACATGGAAGTGAATCTTGTATATAGGTGTTGTCTGATGCGGTACTACTCGAAAGGGTACCAACATGGGTTACAAGGGTTTCCAACCAGTTGAAAACTCTTGTAGTTCCTGCATGTATGCTTCCCCAATCACATGTTTACCTACTTAATGAAATATCTCTATGTTATTTATAAATGGAAAAACACGTCTCTAGCTTGAAAAAAACAAATTCTCTAAAAAAGGTGTCAGTAAAGTTCTTTGATACCACTTGTGATGTACCGATTAGAAATATTAAAATCATAAGCCACAAATATTACTCAGATATATCCCAAAAATAATAATGAACAATGGAAAATATGAGAAAAATATCATATCTTTATTGATATGGAAGCAATGTTCAATTGCATCTTCAAGGGGGCAACATCTAACAAAGAAGAGCTCAGATTATAGATGATTTCCAAGACACCTCTTACAAATGATTCTATATTTTTATATAGTACTTTTTGTTCTCTAAGAACATTTTAGAGAAGAAAATTTCTAGTAGGTCAAACCTTTTAGTAAGCCTTCTTACAATAATTGTGTTCAACTACATAGGCCTTATTTATTATTGATGGCCTCCATAAATAGAAATACATAATAATCTATCTACTTAGGGTGTTATGGAGGTTAGGACCCCTAATAGTTAACATGGTTGGGATTTGTACTTGTGGGGAATAATTAGACCATTACCTTAAAGGGGGCATAAATTTATCTTATAGACTCTATTTGATGAAAATGAACCATGGTTGAAAAGTTATTAATGTGTAGAATGTAGTGAGGACCTTTAAGATGCATTTACTTGATGTTGTATACTCTAAAATTCCACTTCCTTGACCTCAAAGTTGAGGATTTTTAATTATGATCTGTTAGTGAATTTCTTAGAATCTAACCCAAATTATTCCTTCTAAGTCCCAAATTCTATATTGGAAGTCACAAAGCATCAATAAAATCATATGGTAATTATATAGATCTACTTCAAACTTAAACCTGAAACATATTCCATACTTGATTTATTAAAGTTAAATTTAAAATCTAGTTAATAATAAAAAACACCCTCAAATTCATGTTTTCGTAATAAATCATTGGAAAGTGTTTTATTATTATTAATTAGATTTTTATATTTTAACCTCAATAAATCATGTATGGAATAAAGCATCAACATTCCTCCTATGCATGATGTTAAACTACAACCTGTTATAGTATCCAAGATTCATGCATGTTGCTAAAGGCTAGGTGCTTCTGGATGCCACATGACTCATGTTTGGTAGCATAACTATTGACTAGATAGGATACTAGTTATCAAGTGGATACTAGTGACTAGCTAAAACTGCCTTTTGGTCTTAGAGTAAAACCTAAACTACTTATGATTGGCTAAGAGCTCATATTCCTCAAACAAAATAAACAGGTTAATAGACCAAGACCAAAAGGAATTTGGCAGGAGTGATCTTGATTGGGTCATTATATAATTTTCATCTATGTTGGTACTTTATTGATGGAAAAATTGGAGGAATTGGCTTGTCGATCCCATTTTAGAAACATGTCCTAGTTTGGAGATTTGGGGTCCTAAACCTTCCATATCCATTTTGAGGCATCAAATGGAATTTTTTGGGGTCATAAATTTATGAGCATAGCTCTTATCCCATTGATGCTATTCTACACATCAATATCTCTCCAATGGTGAAAAAAATTCCTTAATCAGAGCTCATATGCAAAAGTTATGCCTCCGACAAGTTGACCTACCTTGTTAACCACCATAGTATGAGTGGATGCCACATTAGCTCCCATTACCCACACATGTTTTCCTACACACATATTTACTTTCAAGAACATTCTAGAAGGTACAAAACCTTATCAATAATTGAGGGTTGATGATGCAAAAACCCTAACCCTAGACGACTATCAAGCTATGTTAAATATTGAGCTGCCAGGAAGAGAAGGTGTTCCATGCTTTAGCATTGTAATTGTTCCATAGTTGAGTAGAGCATATAGGAGTAGTATTTTGATAGCATAATAGAGGACGTAGGAGATATTGTAGCAGTCGCTTAGGCCACGGTGTCAAACAAAACTCCATAGCGATTGCCCATTTCTTTGTACCTATTTTTCATAACTGAAGAGAAAAAGAGAGCATAACATAGACCTCGCCTTCTAGATAGCTTTTATCTCATATTGGGTTTTCCAGGATATGTCTTGTGTTCATTAAGTGTGGATGGTGTGTATATTTTCATGTTCTTTCATCGTTGTATTCAATTATTTTCATAAATATGAGAAATAAGCTAGTAATAATTAATATGGGATCTGTAAAATTCAAAGACCCGAGAGATCTAGAATTTGATGAGAAAAATAATACTAATCCAATGAATTTTCAAATAAACAAATAAGAGAGAGATATAGAAGAATTTACTCCACAAATATGAATGTATTCATAATATGTTCGAAATCACGATGAGATCAATCCAATATGTAGAGAGGAATCGATCTTGTCACTAATAATAGAAATTGCCACTAAAATCAGTGTAAAGATAACTAAAGCACGTGCCTAAACCTATAAAATAGTTAACCCACACCTAACATGAGTATGATAGGATTATTGATTAAGGTTGGTTGTCATTGATGTCAACCCTTGAAGAAATCCTCGCAACACAAAGGTTTGGGTAATGGAATCAATATTGTTTGATGTAAATATGACTCATTATTGTCTTGTCATGGTTGATAAGAAGTAAAGATGGATGAACTCCAAAGTGGTCCCCTTATGGTGAAATCCCTCACGGGAAGACGCTTTGCGGAGTAAGAGAACCCATACTTAATTGTGGAATAATGAGATTAAGGACAATGAATTTTCCAGGGACACTATCCTATATAGATAGTTCTTGTCATGTAATTTCCAGTGGTATGTGGAACGTCACATAACTCCTCACGATTAGAGAGTTATGACCATGTGAAGTTGGAGAACCCAGGTTTTGGTAATGAACCCAAGTTTGTTTGATGGATAATAGTATTATTTTTTATATATTTTAAGGTAATACTATTCTATATGGATATCACATGTCATTCCATTTCTGGTGGTATGTGGAATGTCACATAACTCCTCACGGTTTGAGAGTTATGGCCTTATGAAGTTGGAGGACCCTCTTATGTCATCTAGAAGCCCCAAAAGG
>JZKD02S1849963.1:92277-105126 GCA_000966675.3 Picea glauca | reverse complement strand
TAATGTCATCTTCCAGAACCACCTTTCTCCTTTTGCCACGTGTCATCCATCCACCTCCCCTCTTTCATCCACTTACCATTCACCCCACGACCCGTTCCCTTCCACGTCAACCTCCCACTAAGGGTGTGTCCATTACGTGTCATCTCCCGTCCCCTACACTTATTCCTTTTTCCATGTGTCTCTCCTATAACCTCTCTCGCCTCCTCATCTTTTCAGGTCTCGCCCTCATAACCCGACGCCACCACTCATGTCATGCGCCCTATCCTTTGCGCTGGCCTCCACACCTATTCGTCAAGCCATTCAGTTATTCCAGGTGTTAGCGCGATAAGTCTTCCACATCCCAAAGTGCTGAGTTGGCCAGGTCGTCCTCAATCCCCATGAAGCAGTTATTGAGGCAGTTGGTGGTGGTTAGACATCGTCTCTGCCATAATGGGAAGGTCCGGCAATGAATTAAAGGCACGTCGATTCGTCGATGAAACTGTCAGAGGATCGATCGCGTCTACCATAAGTTGCACAACCATTCAAAGATTGCGGCTGCAGATTGTCAGAAGCCATGCAGACGCAAAGCTTTTAATGCTACATCTTGATTTTGTTGTTGTTGCTAGTTTGAGTATATGAAGGCGTTTTTTCCATTTTTGTATCTATCGATGGTAGAGCTGAGCTCCCGGCTGTAAAGTTTCAACAACCATTCTAGTTTCCTGGTTCTGCCTCTGTGTTTGAGATTTCTTGTTTTATGACAAACAGTTCTCCTTTTTCCATCTATGTTTCGTCTTATGACAGAGAGTCCATTATCGAAGGATTCACGTGGATTGTTGCAATTATGTTATGATAAAGGATTTGTTGTGACATTATTGTATTCTCTGGTCTTTTGTGTTTGAATGTAAAAGGATCTTGCATTCAGATGCTTTCTTCTCCAGTGTGTTACAAACCTTATGTTTATGATAGACCCTCGCACTCTTCTCATGCAAGTCTTCCCCCTACTCACCTTTTTTTGCAACTCACTGTTTGGAGTTTATCAAGACCTCACTCGTCCATGCATGCCTGGCCTAGTTTCAGAGTTGAGGCGATATCGTTCTGAGTTTTCCTCCATTTGATCACCCCTTTAAACAAATCGTGACATTAAACTGATGGGTGTCAGGCTCTGCTCCTGCAAGCAATCTAGGAGTGACTTCTGACACTAACAGTACTACAACCCTCTCTACCCAAAAATGCCCAAATACAAGAGAAGTATGAGCTCCTCTAGTTACATGCATTTTTTCAATTGTAGGATTACAAAGTTTACCCAAATGGTAGAGTAGTTTGTCCTGCAAACAAAATTTCTCCACCTACAAACCATGGATTATCCTCTCATGTACATATTTTAAGACTTCATCAATAACATATTGTTCAACATAACTGACATGAGCTAAGGAAGCATTCTTCAAAAAAATAGATTCAAAACTAGGAGGTATAGAAATCATATCTGCTCTCATAGTATATGTACTAGTACTAGTCTCAATCTTGAATGGTTGTTGAAGTTCAGGTAGAGCTAGCATTGTTTTGGTACTAATCTTTTCTCTCAAAGTGTCAAGGGCCCTTTGTTGTTTTCCTTCCCATTGAAAGACATGTCTCATCTCAAGAATTTAATTTTCATGAAAAGGATAAAAAAAATCGAAAGCATTAGACTTATCAAGGTCTTTTGTTTTTACAACCGTAAGCACAAGGTTCTTGCAAGAATCTATAGCTATATTCATTTGGCTTGCACTAATAAGTGATCAATTAGCTTCCATGCTATGATCTCTAACAATATATTCCACTCCATCTTTTGTGAGATGGTATTTGTTCTCTTTCCGGAAGAACATATATTTTATGTCATAAAGATAAGGAATCCCTAATACAATACAATATATATCCAAGGGAACCACATCCAAATCAACCTTATCTACCATTTTAGAAGCAATATCAAACCTCAATCTACACTACCTGATAACCTGAAATTTTTCATTGTCATACACCCAACCAAGAGGGTAAGGTTTCTGGTGAGGTCTTGTGGTTAGTCCCAATTTCTTCACAATCTCTTTAGATATCAAGTTAACTTGTGAGACCGGATCAAATAGAGTTTCCACTTTTGTGTGCTTTATCACTACTCTTATGTGGAATAATTCACTTCTTCTTTATCATTTTCAAGAGATGGAATTGTAGAACTTGAACTAGCATGAGAGGAAACTTTACCTTGTACTCCAACTGTTGTGATTTTCATTTCATCACATGAGTTGGAACCCAAGTTTTGTTGCACTGTAGCAACAATTTTCTGCTTCCTTTTGCCACCAAATTTCTTTGGTATTAACTCTAGATGCAACTCCCAACAATGCTCATCATCATGCCCATGTTTCTTGCAATGAGTGCAAGAGAATTTTCCTTCCTCTTTATTTGTTGTAGTTGTCCTCTTATTCTTTCCTTTGCCTTTTCCTTTCAAATGGTTTATTGAATGCTTGGATGGTTTTTCTTCTTGTACATTCTTACCCCTGCTTTCAAGATGAGTTTCTTGCACACACACTTCATCTAGATTAATGGGATTAAATAACAACAATGTGTGATGAATGTAACTGTGAAGTGCACCAATATATTTCATCAATGTATATGGAGATTCTAATGGAATATTCAATACAAGTGCCTTTTTCCGAAACTCTTTCGTGAAACTATGAACATTCTGACCTTTTCCCTATCTCAAATTTTTCCATTTCATCATGGATTTTATTACATGACTCAATGGGTAGAATTTCTTTCTTAATACAGAAGTAAATTCAAACCATGAAGAAAGGATTTTACGATTATTCTCGCTACCTTTCTGAATTTTAATCTCCCACCATACAAGGGTTGTGCCTTCCAGCCAAAGAGAAGCCAACTAGAACTTTAACTCTTCCTCTTTGATCTATTTTACATGAAAATAAACCTCAATATGTCTAATCTAATTGTTCAACTTATCTACATTAGCTTCTCCATTAAATATGGGAAAATAAAATTTGACATCTAATTTCAATAATGGATTTTTAAAAGCATTTTTCTGATGATAATTTGAATGATGAGAATGAGAGGAAGAACAAGAGCCTGAACTTGAAGACGAAGATGGAGTCTCAGGAGGGTCTCCTCCAATTCCATGGTTCACTAAAGAATTATCCTTTGCTTTAGCTTCCTTCTTCTTTTCCTTCTTTGCCACTCTCTTTTCATAATCTATAAACAAGTTTTCTACCATATGTGACATTTGGTAGAAAGACTTGTGAAAATTCTTCTCATACTCTATACAAAGTTCTTCATCCCCTATTTTCCTTCTTCAAGTTGCATGTCCAATATATTGCTTGAAATTATTAAGTTTTCCTTCACCCTCTTTGAGCATGGCCCTACTGAGCATCCACACTCACAATTCAAGTCAAATAACACTGCATTAATACCAACATGATCCATGATCTTTTATTTGATGGCTATAAAATGAATTGCATTAAAGAGAATGAACAAAGCATATGTGCAACATACATGAAGAAATAATACACATGGATAAATAACGAGAATAAACAATTTCACAAGACTTGATAACGGAGTTCGTCCCAAAGATGGACTATGTAACGTCCCCGACCGTCATCCCACTGGCCTGGCAAACGCTACTTTGCGAAACAACATTCTCATACTTATGTAATATGAATTTAAATGAAGATAAATGGCTAAATAGAATAACATATAATTATTGCCATCATATAGAATTAATGAAAATGAACAGTAAGCATCATCACAACAAAATGCATGATAATATAGTAAGTATCACAGACTAACATCACATATAAATTAAGTACAACATTAATACTTATCTTTGAAGCTGTAGTAACTCCACCTACCACGTGCAGACCTTCCACGAACCTCCCAGCCTTAGACCACGCTGCTCATCACTCTCAGCAATGGGTCACCCCTGAGTTGGGACCAAGCTCCACCCAAGGTAAGGGAATCCTAAACTAGGCTGAGGTTACAGGGAAACTGCACAAACTAACCGGAAGGATTCTTCCCAGGATGCCTTCTTACGCCCACTACTCACAGACTCTCATTCCCCACATGTTTGTTCCACCCAAGAGTATAGACCTTCACAAGAACATTCCATCGGTGCTTCACCTCCCTCTCTAGGCCTCGGCAACAGGTCAGATCTGGAAGTCCCAGAGCTCCGTAGTTGGTGTTGGACTCTCTCTGGGAGAAAACCACTTCCCAACAGACCCTTCACCTGGAAAGAGCTGCTCACAGGCCTAACAACCTTCATCTTCAACCACGGGCCTAACCACCCGACTCTTCCACCGGCTTCCACTTCAATTCCTGCAAGGTGAGGATAACAACAACAACAATAGCAATTCAGTTAACTCGTGACTGACAGCAGTAATAGGAATTTGGGTATGGACATCCAAAAATGACAACAGACCACACTAAGACACAACATGGTTCAATCCATATCCAGCATGTTTCGTCTTCACAATAAAACAACACATGTTGGCTTCACGGTTTTTTGTTTTCAGAGATGCGTGAGGTTATGCAAGGTTGGTCCCATAGCTCAACAAAATTCATAGAGGATGGGAAAATGGATAGCGAACAATATTCCCGTGAGGGTTTCCTTCACTGTGCGTGGGTATGCAGAGGTAGACGCATAGGAAAAATGGTTCAGACACCCCAGATCCCCGCGAACTCGGGCGAAGGATGATAGAATGAGGAGCGAACCCCCTCCACGGCTGACTTCTGCAGCTTTTAACTGCATGTGCCTGGGCCGAAAGATGTTTCCCATGAAGTTGGATGCACTCCATCAGCATGCGTTCCTCTTCAGGAACTTAGGACAACACTCAAAATTGTCCACCTTAGTTTTAAATAAATAATAATAATAAATTATTATCCCTTTCTAGAGGTAAGCCCCCTAGATTATCCCCTAGGCCCAACTCTTAACCTTTCTTTCCACCTTTCAGCCCCCATTCCCTTAACCACTCTGTGGAATCTTAGTCCCTCATTACTCATTCATTGTGGTTGGTCTGCATACAACAGTGTTCATATTTTTATTAACATTCGGCATAATTACATATACAAAAATAGGCTCTCGGCCTTAACACTTAGGCTCTCTAACCTAATAAACTCATAAGCCTTACCAGTTTATCAATACTCGGCTCACCAGCCAACAAAACATGATTTACAAATCATAAACATGATTAAAATAGGGCTTGTCCTTGGGGATATTACAATCCCCTCCCCTTATTTTTTCACTGTCCTTAGTGCAATTTTCACACAACATCAACAAGATTTCCAAAATATTCAAAAAGATGTGGGTATTCTGCCCGCATATCATCCTCATGCTCCCATGTCGCATCCTTGGGATTGTACCAGGTCCACTGGACCTTTACAAGCTCTATAGCTCGATTCTGGGGCTGTTTGCTTTTCCCGTCCAATATGCGCACAGGATGCACTTATAGGATACCTTCTTGCTCCACCTGAATCACATTCCAATCGATAACATGATTAGCATCAGGTATATATTTCTTAAGCAATGAAACATGAAACACATTATGTACATTCATGGATGCAGGTAATGAAAGCATATATGCAACTGGCCCAATCCTTTCTAGGATTTCAAATGGCCCACAAAATCTGGCTGCCAACTTGGCACAGTTCCCGAACTTCAGGGAACTTCTATTAGCTTTTAATTTCAGGAAAACATGATCACCCACTTTGAATTCTCTGTGGGTTCTGTTTTTTTCAGCATAACTTTTCTGCCTGTCTTGGGAAACTTTTAAATTCTGCTTAATTTTAAGCATTTTCTCTTCCATTTCCTTGAGCAACTCCGGCCCAATTACTACCCTATCAGTTGGATTATCCCAACTTACTGGAGTATTGCACTTTCTGCCATAAAGTGCTTCAAATGGGCTTATCTTCAATGATGCTTGATACCCATTGTTGTAAGCGAATTCTACCAAGTGTAGGTAGTCTTCCCATTTTGATGGTTTGTCCATCACATACATTCTCAGTATGTCTTCTATCACTTTGTTCACCCTTTCTGTCTATCCATCAGACTCAAGATGATATGTTGTACTAAAGTTCAGATTCATTTCGAATCCTTTCCAGAAATTTGAGGTGAATTTTGGGTCTCTGTCGGACACAATTGTTTTAGAAATTCCGTGCAATCGTGCCACTTCCTTCACGAAAATATCAGCAACAGTTGTTGCCTTGTGAGTAGTTTTCAGTGGAATAAAATGGGCATCTTTTTTAAGCTTGTCCACCACTACCATGATTGAATCATGTAGCTTTCCTGTTCTAGGAAATCCCGTAATAAAATTCATTTTCACCACTTCCCACTTCCATTCAGGAATGGGAAAAGGTTGCAGCAACCCTCCTGGGTGACTTTGCTTAGCTTTAACCTTCTGGCATTCCATACATCTGGCAATATATTCAACGATCTCTTTCTTCATACCTGGAAAAAAGTAATCGCTCCTGACTACTACCGCAGTCTTCTGATATCCAGGGTGCCCATCATAAGTCATGTTATGCATTTCTCTTAGAATCGCAAGTTTCAAACCCTGGACATTGGGTATATACACTCTGTTTTTGTAAAAAAGTATTCCATCATTTTACAAGGTGTAATTTTCCTCTTTCTGTGGTCTCTCACTCTACTGTAACTTTGCTACCAAGTCTCTGTACTGCAAATCTGCATTTGCAGCTTCCAAAATTATATCCTTAATATCAGTCTTGTACATGCTAATGGCTGAAGCATGTAAGTTGTGCACCTTTCTGTTGAGTGCATCAGCCACCTTGTTTTCCTTCCCTTTGATATGCTTGATATCAAATTCGTATTCACACAGAAACTCCAGCCACCTACTATGCCTGGCATTTAAGGTAGGTTGGTCAAACAAGTATTTAATACCATTGTGGTCTGTTCTCAATTCAAATCTCCTTCCCATGAGGTAATGTCTCCATTTCCTCAGAGCGTGAATGATTGATGCCAACTCCAAATCGTGGGTGGCATAATTATTTTCGTGCTCTTTTAGCTTCCTGGACTCATAACAGATTACGAATCCATTCTGACTGATAACTCCTCCCAACCCTTCTTTACACGCATTTGTGCACACCACAAAATCCACATTTAGATCTACAATCCTCAAGATTGTAGCGTTGGTTAACAACGCCTTCAATCACTAGAAACTTTTCTCACACTCTTCAGTCCACTAAAACTTTTTCTCCTTCCTTTGCAAGGAAGTGATAGGGTGAGCTATCTTTGAGAAATCTGTAGTAAACCTTTTGTAATAGCCTTCTAGACCCATAAAGGATCTAACTTCTACCACATTCCTTAGTGTTGATCATTCTCTGATGGCCTCAACCTTCTCAGGATCCATGATGATCCCTTCTTCTAAAATAATGTGCCCCAAGTAATGGATCTCCCTTTGATAAAACAAGCATTTGCTCAACTTGGCATATAGTTGGTGTTCTCTAAACACTTGCAACACCATCCTCAGGTGTTGTTCCTACTCTTCCTCTGACTTGGAATACACTAGAATTTCATCCAGGAAGACTATGGAAAACTTGTCTAGATAGTCCCTGAATACACCATTCATCAAGAACATAAAAACAGCAGGTGCGTTTGACAACCCAAATGGTACCACTGTGAACTCGTAATGACCATACCTTGTTCTAAAGGTGGTCTTACTGATGTCTTCATCCTTTATTCTTACCTGGTGATATCCCGATCTGAGATCTATCTTCAAAAATATTTTCACATCCTTCAACTAATCGAAAAGATCGTCGATCCTTGACAGAGGATACTTGTTCTTGACAATTACTTTGTTCAACTGTCTGAAATCAATGCACAACCTCAACATATCGTCCTTCTTCTTCATGAATAGGACCAGGGCACCCCAAGGTGACACGCTTGGGTGAATGTACCCCTTCTTTAGAATCTCTTCAAGCTGCAATTGCAACTCTTTCAGCTCTGGTGTACTCATTCTATAAGGAGATTTCGACACTGGAGCTACTCCAGGCATCAAATTTATAGAGAAATCGATATCTCTCTTCAGAGGTAGTCTGGGTACCTCCTAAAATATGTCTTCAAACTCTGTTAGTACCACATGGTCTTCAATCTTTGAGAATTCATATCTGGATGCTTCCTCCACACGGGCTGCAAACAATTGACAACCTTTCATGTTACACTTTTTCAGCTGCATTGATGAGATTTATCTAACAACCAAAGCTTTGGGAATTCCTTGGACTATTTTTCGATTCCCCTCCTCATCCAGGCAAGTAAATTCCTTGTTACGACAGTCCAAGAGGGCATGGTTCTGGTCTAACTAGTCCATCACAATTAAGCAATCATAAGAGCCTAAAGGTAGAATATTCAATTCAACCTTCGTGCTTAATCCCTTCATGTCCATAGGACAGGACTTAACCAACTCAGTGAATTTCTTCTTGGTTCCTGTAGCCAACTGCACTAACCAAGACTTTTCATGTTTGCTTCTTGATAAATGCAAAACTTCCACCACCCTAGGATCTACATAACTATGGCTAGCCCCTGAATCAATTAAAATAATAAATGGTTGGTTGTTAATCATACCTTCCACTTCAATCATGTGCGACTGGAATTCATCTTGCTTGTTTTCTAGGGCTGCATAGATACTTGGCATTCTACTGCCCATGTCCTCTATTGTTTCAGTTTGTTGAACATTATGGATAGCTCTTACTTTGCCATTTTATGGGGACAATCTCTCTACTTGTGGTTCTCTTTACAGCCCCAACACTAAATGGGCGTCTGTCTTGGCCTTTGTTCCCCCACTTCAGCCATTCTCGGCTCTCTAAATGATGGTTGTCCTTGAGGACTATTTATGAAAAAGGGAGGTTTGTTTCCCTTCTGCCTCTGTTCTTTCTTAAACTTTTTCTGGTCATCCCAAGCTTTTTGAAAGGTAGGCTTTTCTCTTTGTTGTTCATATAATCATTTATCCCTTCTTATTGTTTCTTCCATAGTCTTAGGATCATCATACTGAATCTTGTCACCAATGGAAGGTGGCAGTCCACTCAGATACCTCTGAATCTTGACAGCCTCATCTTTGATGAATGGAACATACTTCAATAATTCCAAAAACCTTCATTCATATTCATCAATGGTCATGCTGCCCAGCTTGAGTTCAAAGAACTCCTTCATCTTTCTGTCATAGTATCTTTTAGTCAGGTATTTCCTCTCGAAATACCTCTTGAATTCCTTCCAAGTGATATCTTTCTCTCTAATGTGTTGCACCTACACAAGTTGATCCCACCACATGGATGCTTTTCCTTTTAGTTGATACATCACAATTCGTCCTTCTGCATGAGAGGAATAATTCTGCAGTTGGAAATATTTCCTCATGCCAAGAAACCATGTTTCGACATCTTCCTCCTTCTTATGTTCTCCATCAAATGTAGGAGGCTTAATCTTGTTCATCTCCCCTTTCAATTCATCCACTCCAGATCTTTGGTGTTTTCTGGTAGGGGATGGGCTTGAACTACTATGTTCTTCCTTACCAAAATTCTTTGGGGAGTGACGACGATGTCTGCTACCACTCCTTGATCTTCTTTTTCTCTCAGGGGTTCTATGACTCCCTATTTTTCTTGTGTCACTCTCCTTTTCCAATTTATTTTCTATTCTTTCCAAGCTCTTCAACATCTTTAAGTTGAATTCACCATGTTGATCCCTGACCCTCATGATATTTCGGCTATTGGCTCAGTGAGCCTGGGCATCTTTCTGCAATCTTTCAATGATTTTCATCATATGCCCTTCCTTATCCAATTCTTTTTCATGCCCATTGGAGTTTGATCCTTCGACTCCCAAGTTGACATCCTTTCCTTCTCTTTCATTCTCTGAATTGGAGGCAATCTACACCTCTTCCATTGCTATACTCAGCATCAATTCGCGGATGTCCTGACACTTGTTGAACTCTGTACACACAATGTGCAATCAACCGAACTTTGTCAGGCCTTAAACCCTTAATAAAATTACAACATTCATAAACTAACGCAAATAAAAAAACGTTTCGATTCCACAAATTTTCTGAGCTATGTTTAGCTCTACAATTTCCAAGCAATAGCCCCTGTTTTCTTAGTCCCCAACCCATGTGTCCACGGGTCATGATCAAACACTAAACTACTAGGTGCTACAAGGATCTCCAAACGAAACTTCAGGTTTCGGGATTTTGGGGTTTTGGGTTTCAGGGTTTTGGTCCCAGAGGTTCTCGCACTCGCTTCCCTCTCCAACTCCTGACTCTAGAACTTTCGACCTCTTTCCCCTTGGGCCCACAACACAGTTGTCTCCAACCAAGGTAGTGACACATGGTGTCTTTAAGAAGGTCCACATCACTTCTGGCGACGTCATAGGGTCCCACCATTTTCACTTTTCGTTTCGGAGTTTTAGGCATCGGGATTTCGTGCATCCACACATTTCGAACTTCTATTTGCCAAAATTTTGAAATTACGATCTATTCATCTACTTGATCCAACGGTCAAGATCCTATCCTACGATCTACGATGTAGATCGTTTTGGGATTTCGGGGTTTCATAGGTGTTCACCTCTCCTCGTTCCCATCTCCCGACTTTGCAAAATCTGAAAGGTTCTCGCGACTAATTCTAGCATGACTCCACAAGCTCTAATGGTCGTAAGGGATCTCCTTTCCTCCCGATCAAATCCAATGGCTCTAACACTTCATGCATTGAGATATCTCTCTCCCTAGGACATATACCACACCGGTTGCGGGTTTTATAATACCGCTACCCCTCTTGAGCTTTGTAACACAACCAAGTGACTCCTTGGCACTCAGGGACATTCAAAGGTCCAAAATTGGTTCTTCCAAACACGATTCCCACTTGAAATTCGGGTCCAATGACCACTTATCCATCCCATTCAGGTTCAGTGTTGTAAACTACACTCTGATACCATATTGTAACATCCCCAGCTGTCATCCCACTGGCCTAGCAAACGCTACTGCATGGAACAACATTCTCATACTTATGTAATATGCATTTAAATGAAGATAAATGGCTTAACAAAGTAACATATAATTACTTCCATCATACAAAATTAATGAAAATGAATAGTAAGCATCATCACAATGAAATGCATGATAATATAGTAAGTATCACAGACTAACATCACATATAAATTAAGTACAACATTAATACTTATCTTTGAAGCTGTAGTATCTCTACCTACCACATGCAGACCTTCCATGAACCTCCCAGCCTTACACCACGTTGCTCATCACTCTCAATAGTGGGTCACCCCGGAGCTGGGACCAAGCTCCACCCAAGGTAAGGGAATCCTAAACTAGGTTGAGGTTACAGGGAAATTGCACAAACTAACCCAAAGGATTCTTCCCAAGATTCCTTCTTACATCCACTACTCATGGATTCTCATTCCCCACATGTCTATTTTGCCCAGGAGTATACACCTTCACAAGCACAGTCCATCAGTGCTTCACCTCCCTCTCTGGGCCTCGACAACAGGCTGGATAAGGAAGTCCCAGAGCTCCGTAGATGGTGCTGGACCTCTATGGAAGAAAACCACTTCCCAACAGACCCTTCACCTAGAAAGAGCTGCTCATAGGCCTGACAGCCTGCCTCTTCAACCATGGGCCTAGACACCCGACTCTTCCACCAGCTTCCACTTCAATTCTCACAAGGTGAGGATAACAACAACAACAATAGAAATTCGGTTAACTCATGGGTGACAACAACAACAGGAATTTGGGTATGGACATCCAAAAATGACAACAGACCACACTAAGACACAACATGGTTCAGGCGATATCCAGGATGTTTTGTCTTCACAATAAAACAACACAGGTTGGCTTCACAGTTTTCTATTTTCACAGATGCGTGAGGTTATGCAAGGTCGGTCCCAGAGCTCAACATAATTCACGGAGGATGGGAAAATGGATAGAAAATAATATTCTCGTGAGGTTTTCCTTCACTGTGCGCAGGTATGCAGAGGCAAACACATAGGCAAAATAGTTCAGAAGTCCCAGATCCCCACGAACTTAGGAAAAGGATGACAGAATGAGGAGAGAACCCCCTCCATGGCTGACTACTGCAGCTTTTAACTACATGTTCCTGGGTCGACACATGTCACTAATGAAGCTGCATGCATTCCTTTCCAAGAACTTAGGACAAAACTAAAAATTGTCCACCTTATTTTTAAAGAAATAATAATAATAAATTATTACCCATTTCTAGAGGTAAGCCCCCTAGATTAGCCCCTAGGCCCAACTCTTATCCTTTCTTTCCACCTTTCTGTTAGAATATATAATATGGTGTGCTCATTTTACCACGATGATATCCTCGTCTCCCAACCATAGGCCGAAGCCTCCCTCCGAGCACCTTAACCTTGACATGAGAATTCCTCTGGAAGGAAACCCTAGGATAGATAGACAAACAAAGAGCAGCGCGTCTCTCCCCAAGGATAGCGCATCACAAAAAGCTGATCAGATAGTCCAAACCCTAGCCAAGAGATATCCAAGCCAAATACTGAAACTTGCTGCTGCTGCAGCTGCAGCTACAACCCTCCTCCAAACCTGTGCACCAGCTACACCTGCAGTGCGCACCAATTGGGAAAACTGCAGTCTTGAGATGTGACAAATGAGAAACTGGCAACCTGTATTTATAGTAATCCTGCTAGTTTACTGGGGCCGACTTCTCCTTCTGGGTAGGTGTTTGTTCAGTATATTATTATTAATTTATGGCCGACTTCTTCTCTTGGAGGCTAATAGCCTAATATAAATTATATTCTTGAGCCGACAAGGCTTCTAGGGTTATTATCCAATTCATTAGGGTTTCTCTTGCTTCTCGGAGTCT
>JZKD02S1849963.1:33772-51294 GCA_000966675.3 Picea glauca | reverse complement strand
ATAACTCAATCCGCAAAGCGTCTTCCCGTGAGGGCTTTCACCATAAGGGGACCACTTTGGAGTTCATCCATTTCTACTTATTATCAACCATGAAAAGACAATAACGAGTCATCTTAACATCAAACAATCTTGGGTCCATTACCCAACCTTTGTGCTACGGGGCTTTCTTCAAGGTCTGACATCAATGACAACCAACCTTAATCAACACACCTATTTATCAAGGTTGACATCAATGGCCACCAAATTGCCAACATAATGCTTGAGCAACTTTCCAAAGGGAAATGGACTGTGCCTTCAGAGATCTGATTGGGAAGTTTAGGGATGATTATCAAGATGATTTTAATATTCATTCCAAATTAAGAGAATATCATATAAAGCACTTTAGATCATTTTTTCAGCGTTGCAAATTATATGGTATATCTTCGAATCCTAAGAAATTTTTCTTTGCAGTATCAGAAGGAAGAATTTTGGGACACATAGTTAGTAAAGAAGGCATATACATAGATCTAGGGAAAATCAAGGCCATTAATGATATGATTCCTCCAACGTCGAAAAAGGGAGTCTAATCTTTCTTTGTAAAGATAAACTTTATGCGAAGATTTTTCCCAGACTATGCGATGATTATGAAGCCAATCAATATCTTGTTAAAACAATACTAGAAATTTGAATGGACTCAAGAAATTCAAACAACATTCACTAGAATCAACCATGCAATCACCACTTCGCAAGTCCTTGTCAACCCAAACTTTGATAAATATTTCATATTATTCTCATTTGTTGCAGAAGAGACTATTGCTTCTATATTAACACAAAGAAATTCAAAATGAGAAGAATTACCAATCAATTTCATGAGAAAAACATTGCATGATTATGAACTAAGATATTCAAATATAGAAAAGCAGACTCTCTTCTTGGTCAAAGCAATAGCATATTTCAGGACATATATTTTATCATATCATGTCATAGCTTATGTCCCAACCTCTACTGTAAATATGTTGCTCAATCAACAATTGAGAGACGAAAAATGGGCAAACTGGCTTGCCAAAATTCAAGAATATGATATTAAAATCAATCCTTTAAAAGTAGTTAAAGAAAAAGGATTATGCAAGCTAATGACATGAATTGATGCAGTAAATGGATACATATCCATTTCATCAGGGTCATCATCATCCACATCAGAATGGTACAACAACATGATATTTTGATATTTTATTTAAAGTCTAGTCAATTTCCTATTGGTATGTCTTCAAAGGAAAGAAATTCATTGAAAATGAAATCCAATCAATATGTATTAGTTTTTGAAGTATTATTTTAGAGGAATTTTGATGGAATGTTATTAAGATTTATTGATTCCACAAAGGCTCAAAAGGTGATAGAAGAGTTTCATGAAGGTGTTTGTGGATGACATTTCACACCTACAACAGCTGCACACATAATCATGAGAGAAGGTTATTATTCGCCCACCATTTTTAAATATTCTTACTCAATGATAAGAAAATGCATTTCTTGTCAAAAACAATTCAAGAAAGATGAAGTAGAAATGCCATTACAGCCTATAATGATTGAAGAACCTTTTATACAATGGGGACTAGATGTTATTGGACCAAATAATCCAAAATATAACAAAGGGAACTCATATATTCTCACTGCAACTAATTATTTCACCAAATGGAAAGAATCAATAGCTCTAAAAAAGGTTGATTCTAAAGAACTTTCAATTTCCTCAAAGATAATATCTTGTCAAGATTTGGATTTTTAGAGAAACTCATAACTGATAATGGATTAATATTCATAGGTTCCAAATTTACAAATTTTTGTGGGGAATATGGTATCATCATGGGTCAATCATCAAATTATTATCCCCAAGGGAATGGATTAGTTGAATATACAAATAAGACATTGATCCAAATTCTTAAGAATGCAATCACCATGAACCAGAGGAATTGACATGTAAAATTGATCAATGCACTATGGGCCAATAGACTTACACCGAAGGATAACACAAGATTATGAACATATACAATGGTATATGTAAAAGACACAAAATTTTCAAATCATTTAGAATTAAATTCCTTGACTTATACTGTGAAGACAAAAGATGTTGAACAAGTTTCCCCTTTATAGACAATATATGATCAATTCATGCATCTTAAAGAACAATGAAACAAGGCTTTAATAAAGATGATTAAAAGACAACATATTATTAAAAGACATTTTGATCAAAGTGCGGCAACAAGGATTTTCAAAAGGAACAGTTGGTGTTTCCATGGAATAAGGAAAAACAAAAACCATCTCTACATACGAAGTTTGAACCATTGTGGATCGGTCCTTAAATGATTGAAAACGTACTTAGGTAGAACTCTTGTTTGCTAAAAGACATGAAAGGAACAATATAGATGTTGTCAGTCAATGGGAAAAACCTTAAATCTTTTTCTCCTAAGAATTCTCAGTCACCAACTATATGTAGTCTTCCTTCCCCTGTACATATATTTCTTAAATTCCTTTCCCTCTTTTGTTTTATTGACTCCATTTCCCATTTATTTAGATTTTGTATTCTCATTAACCCATAGGGGGTTACTGTCCCACAGTTGGAGCTAGTTGTTGATCCTCAAATATGCTAATTCTTTCATGAACTCTCTTGTAAATTCCTTTCCATACTTACAACATTTTCACATTTTTTTGCAATATCACGAGGTATTTTCACTCTTGCTAAAACTTCCACATCATACAAAATTCACCATCATGTTCCACCACCTTTATTTTGCACCCATACTTATAAACTTTTCCAAACACTCCACCACATGTCTAAGGCATTTCCCTTATTCACTTTTCTACGACTACGACTCCTCCGTCTGCCCAATTCCTCATACTTAGTATATTTCTCATAATCCATTGTGCTCCATGGGATGTTATAATTCCTCTCCACCATACCCACTAAACGACCATGCTTCATTATCTCCACGATGTCTCAACACTTAATCGGATTTTTAAGTTTTACCATGGGTTGCATTAATTTCATGATTCTTCTATATATATCCCCAATACTTCCAACCAATCTATTCTTATACTTATCCAAATTATTAAAATCTCATCGCAGTTCCATGGGTTTGCATTGATTTCATTTTTTCTCCACATACTCTCGATTCTCCGCCACCTCAGGGTAATCCACGTCTTATCTTATCACTCTCCCTGAAGTACATTTAATGAAAATATCATAGAAAATAAAAAAAGGTTAAGTATTAAAATGTCGTTATTAATGGTGATCTTCTCGAGACAATCCCTCATCAATTCTAAATCTAATTTGTATTAACTACCTTTTGAATCAAGAGCCCCGGAGTATATTGTGATAGAAAGGTTTATTTTGGTATTAACGTTAGAAAGGGAACTGTACATTAATATTCCAACTTCATTAACCATGAAAACCAGAAGAAAGGAACAATTTTGCGGAGATACCATAAACTCATTTGGACTAGAAGATCCAAGTTTCCAGTGGTCGAGAGTATACAAGTATTACTCCTCATTTTCTCCTTTAGAGAGGAGTTCAAATCAAATTTGGACGTCAGGAATTTCTATGGTAGGCTATGATTCCAAATATTTGGTTTCATGGTGCATCGAAAAATTTGATAAGAACTAGAGAATAATCCAACTGCAAGGGGAGTCCCATATTTCTTTAGCACCTTAAGTCTTCAAGAGAATTCTCAAACTCCTAGAGCCGACAATTACTTTCAAAGGGGATGAAGCTAAAAATGTTATGAAAGCAATAAATGGTGGATTGGATCTCCTACTAGAATATTTTGAAGACCCAACAATGATTCCAAAAGACCTATCAAGAATCCAGGTTAGTTTTTTGAATCATCCTTAACAAGAAATGGTATGGTTGTTCGCTAGAGTAGATGGACAAGAATCTATGACTATTATTCCCTAACTGGATCTGTATATATTGTATTTTTCTATCCATGAAAAATCAATATTTGAATGGGCGAATATCATCTCTAGTGAATTATATTTTCAGTCAACAAATTTAAGAAAGAACAAGAGATTAGACATGTCTTCATACTTGAATTTTTCCATAACATATTTTCATGTTTTCAAAGGACTACATTTATCCAAACAAGTCAATTGTAAAATTGACCTTGTTCAGAGGTGGTATCCTTCCTTATGGAAGAATAATGATATGTATAATTTTTATGAAGTACACAATTCATTCACTTCCTCTTTCAAAAAACATATTAATGGACCAAAAACATCAAGATTGTCTTTAGAAGCAACAACATTCTTGGACAAGAGAGGAAGCTTTGAAGCAATGGATCATTTTAGTATCATCAAAATTTATTTTTCCCATGAAAAACCATTGTATATATTGTATTATGTTTTAGATAAGATGTTTTTTTTTGAAGTATGCAATAAGTATAGATTATGGGACCATTTATTTCATGAAAAGAGGAAAAAACAGTTTATTCCTCTGCCATGGAAAATTGGAGAGATAATGTTGAAAAACACTTCAAATATTGATGATTTTCCAGTTCAATTTGATCAATTTAATTTAAATATAGTTGATGAAATAAAAGGTTTTGACCCTCACCAACTATATATGAAATACATGACATCTGTGGGCTACAATGTCTCATTTTCTAGTACATTCTTATTTGGTGACGAAGAGGGTGATAGCCAGAACCCTCATGCACTGTCTATTGAGAAAAAAAAAATGATATTGAAATTGTTATTAGTACCACTAATCAATATAGACAACGGGGAAAATTTATGAATGAAAGGAGTCCACAGTCTCCCAATGCTTCTCAGAAAAGCGGCTTACCAAAACAAAAATATCAGTTTATAGCTCATGAACAAAGGAAATATTCAATAGACAATTCCAATTATGGAGGTAATTATAAACCTCCTAAGGGAATTCTGGAAAGACCCCGCAAGTTCCCAGTGACTAGAAAAAGGAAAATAAAAACAAATAAGGATGGAGTAAGTGAGGTCATACACAAAGAAGAAATTGTTCTCGAGGATATGGACCTTGATGTGAATATCAAAGACATTGAATTTCCTGGTGAAGAATGAAGGATTTAGGAGAGCAGAGAAATCATTGTAGAATTGGCCACCCAAGAGACAATTATATTTGAAGAAGAATCCTTAACCCTACATAGTGCCATGTTTGACAAAAGTTCAAAGAAATTGGTCATTGAAAATATTCATGGAAAAAATTAAAATTTCAAGGAAAATTGAGCTTAGAACTTAACCTTAATGGAGTTCCATCGTCTTAAATTGTGCATATTCACGAAGCCATGGGAGAAGCCCTAAAAATGTCAGTTGGATAAATGGAGAGTTAAAATTCCATTCTAAAGAATAGAATTAAATAACTAGAGAATGCTTTAAATCCCCAACCTATATTTTCTAGTCCAATTGCTACAATGTGGCCTTGGAAGTGTCTTGATGGAACACTAGAATCTAGCTCTAGGATAAGAGGAACATCGAGTGTACTTTTTTCTGTCAGAAGGTATGTTGGAGAAAACATCAAGAAAATAATGTCCCTTATTCTTGCGACATGGGAATTTTCAAATAATTTTGGTTCCTTGGGATCAAGAATGAAAAACTTTAGACAATACATTCAAGCTGATCTAGAGAATGACAACAAATTTTATAAAGGGTTTGTTTCCACCTTTTTTGATAAAGTATCAAGTGTTAGTGAAATAAGGAGAAAAGAGGAGGACTTTCCTTCCCCGGTCTGAATAAAGAGTCTAAAAGAAATGTTAGCCAATTGTGATGCCATAAGTGTTAAAAAAGGGGACTTATATTTAAAATTGATTGAGTTGGATTTATCTTAAACAACAGGAAATGTGGAGGACACACATCTAATATTAGATTCAATACTTATGTCAAAGGAACAATTTGAAGAAAAGTTTGATTTGTTAAACATTGCATCAGTTGAGAGATTTAGTAGTCTGACCGATTATTTAGAATTAGAAGTGGAAATTTGGTTAGTTAGTTATGTAAAAAAAAAAAAGATATTGATTATACACTACACCAACTTTCAATTGACTTCAAAGATATGAATTTTTTTTTATTTGAAATAAAATTAAGGCAAGACGTAAGTGTTGCACCAATGAGAGATTATATTGAAAATTGGGTAAAAAATGCCTTAACTAAAATAATAGTACTAGATCAAGAAAAGTTAGTTGCAACCGGTCATGGAATTCCATTGAAAGAAAAAAAATAAAAAAGGCACATCAACAAGCATATAATCGAGAGAGAGAATCCATCACAATAAGTAAACTAGTCACTTTTCATAATATCTTATTCTTCATACTTGTCGTTCAGAAATAATCTAGTTGTGTATTTTTATTTTTTGAGAACCCATAACCGATATCTAATTGTCTCCTTTATTTTTTTCAGGTCCAACCCTATTATATTTTATTTTATGGTCCATGGGAGCCCCATCCTAGTCTGTTTGGAAAAACAAAAACTTTTAAATTTATTGTAATCAAACTATTAATTTTTTAAACTTCCCAGAGTGTTATCGTGGGGTGAAACTTTAATGATTTCTCAAACTGTGAGTTTATGAGAACAATATTTTTGAAGTTCACATATCATATTCATTTATGTTTTGACTGAAATACTCTTTTAAATTTATTTGTATTGTGGACACATACTTTTCTATCTAATGAATGTGACCAAGCCTTATTATGATGTGATGGATGTGAGGGATGTTTAATTTTCATATTATGGTTTATTTATCTTTGTATAATATTTTGTATATATGTTATTTCAATCTTTAAAATATTCTTGGTCCTTCTTTGAGGAACTTTTTATGTGAATATTATTTTTTTATTTTATTTCAAGCAATAAATATTGTGGCTTACCGTTTAACATTCCCCTATTTTTAAAGAACATCAAGCTACATCTTTCAGAAAATAATAGAGGAGTACCACCTCTATAAAAACACAGGGGGATATTTTATCCTCGTGAGGTTTCTATTTGGATTGTGACCAATATAAACATCAACAGGAGGATACCTTACTTGAATTATGTATAAATACACAAAGTATAAAAGCTCATTTGTAAACCACATTTTTAGATCATTGATTCAAGGCTCTCTAACACAAGTGTTTTAAGACTATGGGCACTACATCTTTGGTGTTCTCTTGTGGTTGGCATATTTTATATATTATGTGAATGTGTGAATATCATGTATAAAATTCAATAGTGTGAATATCATGTATAAAATTCAATAGTGAGGATCTCTCTCTCTCTCTCTCTCTCTCTCTCTCTCTCTCTCTCTCTCTCTCTCTCTCTCTCTCACACACACACACACACACACACACACACACACACACTTACGTTTGGTTTATCCCTAGCACACTTCTTTACTGCTGATTTTTTTTCATTTTATTACAAGTTTTTGGGTTGAAATTTTGGTTCCATTCAATCCATTATTTCCATTTGTGATTTTAACACAAGTACGCTTTAATCTCAAGTCCATACAATGATACGTGACATCAAAATGGATTAAAAAGAACTACTTGTGAAATATATGAGAAGTAAAAAAAGGAAAGAGAAAGCATGTATCTTGAATCAACAGAATAGAGTACTTAGTCAAATGCTAATCAAAGGCCACTGGAATTCACCTCTATATAGTTATACCTATCACATATTTGATGTCCCTTTCATATGGAATACCATTCACATGATATATCATGGAATGAAAATGAATCCCTACAAGTAAAAACACAATAATTAAAACAGTATAAATTTGATGATGAAGTCGAGACCAAAAATTGATTTTGTAAGGTTGACTTTCCCTTCAATGGGAAATACATACAAAATGAAAATGCCAAGTTACAAGTTGCACTTCAACATTTGGAAGGTGTAACAAACACATGGGGAGAAAATAGATTAAAAAGAATTGCAATACTTTCTATGATGAAATTTCTAGTTCATTAACTAAACAAGTCGATTGCAACTAGGATAAGTGATACAACCTTCATCTAATGCAGTTATTCTAGAGAAACAGGGAAATTGAGGAGTACAATAACAAGTTCCAAGAGATCGAATCAAATTATATTTGGATGAAAAAACTGTGAGGGAAATTTTCTCAATGGGAAAAATGTTCAAAACCTCATAATTGGGAAATATCATTATTTATTGAGCAGAGAATAATTTAATAGTTTTCTTTGGTTCCCTTGGAGGAGTGGTGAGTCTGAAATCTCTAGCTATATGTCCAAAGTTGTTTCACTTTTAGCATTCTACCTCATCACTTAATGATCCAAACGTGTTGTAGCTTCTATTATGTGCTTCATGAGATCTTCTTGGATAACTATTTCTTGTATAACCCTCAGCATTGCTTCTGTTCTTGGTATTGTCTCTACAATTCATAGCTTTGTGCCCAAAATTATATCATGAATAACATGAACCAAGAAAATTAGTCCAATACCTGGGAGTAGAATATATTCTGAATGGTGCTGCTTTTTTGAATCCTTCTTCTTCTCAAGGTATTTCTATATCCGGATGCTACCAATACTGATTTCTGAATCTTCTAGGTGGTGTAGTGTCTCTGTAATATTCCTCTTGAGTTTTCATGTCTTCTTTTTTCGAGGAACCCCTGATGACTTATGCATATTTTCTTGGTTTCGCTTCTTGCTCTGTCATTTTGGAGATTGAACCTTTCTCTATCCGCGTATGATTGTATCCTAATCCATATCTTTCATAATGAGATCTTTGACTTTTAATGATATTATCCAATATCCTTGCACTGTTTTGTTGCATGTACTTCTTCTGAAGAAAATTTCTTAGAATGACTATCTATGCTTCTAACTTTTCAATGATCCAAACCTTTTCATCTAACTTTTCTTTGAATGCTTCATTAATCCTCTTGTCTTCTTATGCCTAGAGTTTTAGCTTCGTGATTATCTTCTCGACTTCTTTGGAATTATGGGATTCTTCTTTCTTCGTTAGTTCTTCCCGGAGTGACTTATTTTTCTTCGTTTCTCTTTTAATAATGTCTACAACACTCAAAACTTCTTCTCTATAATATACTTCTTCCTCTTCATATTCTTCTTTGGAGTCTTCTTCATCAGAGTCTTCTATTTCCATGAATAATACCCTTTCTATATCATTGTTGCTGACTTCATCTTCATTTAATGAGGAACTATCTTCCTTGGTGCAAAGGCTTTTCTTGAAAAAAATATTTTTATTTCTTCCGCCCTTTTGAATTTGATTTTTCTTTTTAGGGTCATCTTCTTCTTAATTTCTTTTATTTTTATTATAAGGACATTTATTAGCAAAATGACCAACACCATCAAAATTAAACCAAATCAATGGAAGATTACCTTTGTATTTTTTGGTTCTCATTTTCAACCTTCTGATGAAGTTATCCACCTCTTCATCTTCCTATCAATCATCATTGCATCCTCAATCTGACTTTTCCTTCTATTTATCATTCTTCTTTATCTTCTTTGATGCCTTGAATATTTCTTCCTTCATGAATGGATTGTCTCGCTATGTCCTCATCTCATAAGCTATGAATATCTTGTGTATCTCATCCATGCTCAAGGTGTCTAGTTATTCTCTCTCTTCCAGGGATGAAATATTTGGATCATATTTCATAGGTAGAGACCTCAATACTTTTTGAACAATGACTATTTACTTCATTTCTTATCCCAATCCTTTGATGGCATTGACTGTCTCATCAAATCATAGAAAGTAGGAGGCAATGTTTTCATCTTCCTTCATCTTCGATTGTTCTAAATTGACTCTAAATGTTTGAAGTTTGGCTCGTTTAAATTTGGCATCTCATTCATATATATTCTTTAGTTTGTCCCAGATTTCTTGTGAGGATTCACAGTGCACAACCTTGGTGTATAATGATTGGGTCAAACCATTCATGATAATAGTTTTATCTCTAGAATCATTGTCTTCAAGTTTCTTTCGATCCTTATCTATTGGGGGAGTGGATGGTGCTTTGTATCCATCTACTACTGCTCACCAAACATCAAATCCATGTGTGTGTACATATGTTTTCATTCATCTTCTCCAGAAGTAATAGTTTTGACCATCAAACTATGGTACCCCAATCCTAACATAGTCCATGATCTCCTTCCAGTGGTTAGATTGATTTATGAAGGACCTTCTCTAATACCAATTATTGGATTACTAAGAGGGGGGGTGAATCAGTAATGAGCAATAATTGTACTTTTAACCACAGTTTATTCTTCAACAATATTTAGGATTTTTTCATTAGCATTAAATATATCATCCACATTATAATCATAAACAACGTCACATCATAATAGATACACAATACACCATAATTTATGTGGAAACCAAAATGGGAGAAAACCACATAATGTTTTTCTTATATATCAAAAGAATACATTCATTGGAAGCACAAAATTTCGATTTTCCAGCTACAACTGGAAGGAGGTTCCAACCTGAAGGAAGATCCAACTCCTTGAATTATATGGATCCAACCAGAAGGACGATACAACCCCCTGAGTTCTCTCACTCCAATCAGGAGGTGGATACAACTACCTATCCTTTCCCCATCTAACTACCCTGAAATATAAATGTAGACAAACTATCACGGACTCAACCACTGTCATTGTCACTGTCACTACTCTGTCACTATTATGCCTATCTTTGTCATTGTCTTTGTCACTATCACTCTATCTATGTCACTAATACTCTGTCACTGCCACTATATCATCAACCTGTATATGCTCATCAACCAACCAACAACTATACCATACAATGCATCAACTGTATACCAACATACATACTATCTCATGCATCAATCATGAACCAAATATACATCAAGAAAGAATAGTGAATTGTGAACTAGAGCATCAACCATGTGTAATCTGTACCATATACCATTCCATCAACCATATGTATATATGTACCATATCATAAATGAAGTATCTCAAAGAACTAATGCATGCCTCGCATGCATATGCCACCATACAACATGAATATGCCTTGACTACATATAATCAACTCAAAGATAAGAACTTTAAAAACCATGCCATATTCTGAACCAGATATAAGAGTACTCCTCACTCATCCAAACAACCAAGATATACCATATCCAGATACCAAGCCAACCATATCAAGTATGCCTCAACCATACACCATATCATGACCAAAAGTAACCATCAAAACAAGTATACAACCATACCAATACCTTTGTAGTTGACCTGAAACTATGGGATGTTGACCTGTGAAATTCCTTCAAACTTTAGGGACATGGTACCAACATCTACTCAAAATTTCATGATCTTTTCACATGTACGTGAATTTCTCCTCTACAACCTGCGTATATACTTCCTTTTCTTCATTGCATCCTGCATACATATAGCTCCCTTACTAACCTGCAACTCACGTATACCTCAGAAACTAGGGTTTTGTTGCAACTCTGAGATTTTCACCGTCGACCCTTCTTTGCTACCTCATAAAATGACACTACAACCTTAGCAAAATATCACTAGATATCAAGAAATATAATCAATGAATAAGTGTATGAGTGTTCTTATGAATGTCTCCTTGAGGTGCTTATATACTTGTGCTAGGTAACTCCTCTCCTTAATTTAGGGCTTCTAGGGTTTTCTTGTTACAACAACTTTACCCTTTCATTAAAAACTTATAACCAACTAGGGGCTTCTTGACCACTTCTTCTGGGCTTACAACTTCACAAAGACATATCTCCCTAACCATGAGGAACTATGTGGATTTCCACATATCATTGGAAATGACACGACGATTATTATCTATCTATAAGTGTATTTCCTACATTTACTCTGTCTATCATGTCCATATTGCTCAGTAAACTTCAGGTACCAAAACCACATTGCCGGGGCTTCTTCAAGGGTTGACATCAATGACAACCAACTATCAACAATCAATTTAAGGGATTGTAAGATTTTGATATGAAAAAAAACTATATGTAGGATCGGATCCTAATCTAAGATCTATGTGCTGATGAAAATAACTAGAACTAATTAATGCAGACAAGATTCCTTACATGAGAAGTTTTCCAATCGACAAAGAATTAAATGATAAGTATGTGTAGCAATTCATCTCTTAAAAATCTATTGTTTAGAGGGTACTTCATTCCTTTTCATGACCAAGGACTGAAAATGAAGCATTTTGATATGATCCTATAGAAAATGGTTTTTTAATCCACAAAACATCAAATGAAATTGCACTCAGGAATTAAATAAACTCACACCAACATTATAACTCCCTGGAAATGGTTGCCCATCTAACAGTGAATATTCTAAGGCATAATTGTGGGTTAAATGCATATTTTTGCATTCAACATTACTCTGTTGGATTCACTCCATAAGTTAGATTGATAACCCTCAATTAAAAAATATAAACAATTTAAATGAGAAACTAATAAATGCATGCAAGATTTCTATCATGAGCAGTTGCCAACTAGTGAAGAATTAGTGATAAATAAGTGCATAGATTGCAACTATGACAATTCCTTGTTCAGAGGATCACCATTTAAACTACAAACAAACAATCATGAGAATATTGTTCCAAAAAGAATTAGTTGAACCACACAACATGATTAAAACTATAACATCAACCAATTAACATTACTATAGAATTGTGTCACATTTGCTACAAGAATCGAACTATGAAATTATAAGCAATGAAATCACATTTATTTTAATACATAAATAAAACTAACTAGGGTGCTACTTATGAGATGAAGGGGGGCCTACCTTCACTCGGAAGTATACCTGCTACGTACCTACAAGATCAAGATTTCAAGAACTGAACACACATAAAACTGCCTTGTATTTCATAAAAAAACAAAGTACATAACTTCAACATAGTCTTGTTCTTGCTTCCCTCTTATTGCTTGTTATAATATATGTATGTTCCAGGCATGAATGCCTTCAATAATTATACAATTTCATTTAATTCATAATAAGTAATTTTACGCATCCAATCTTGTACAAGATCCACTAAAGATAACCGAGAAATTACAATATCGGATTTAGACAAATCACTGAACAAACATAATTATAGATTTGGTAATATCGATACGATTTCATCACTGAATGCATGATATCGAAATATACTCGCGTGCTACAAGATTCGGTTGGAGTGTTGATTATCCAGGTGGATATTGGTGGCCACCCACCTATTCCAACTAGCTCCTCGTGTCCGTTTTTTATTCAACACGTCTTTCTATACTGCTTTATAATTGTGCATTCTACACTTATAGGGTTGTCTGAAGCCTCACACATTCTTCAAGTGGATACGAATGGCCTGTCAACTAATCCAAATGGATTATTTTGTATGTTTTCATGTCAGGACATCTTGTTGTACTTCCAGGGTTGTTTTGGGGCCCTAAATGTTTTTTTCTTGACTCGTCACTGTTAGACTATAGACAAAGTTAGATTATGATGGAGGAATGTGTATTTATCTGAAAGACCTTTCAAATGAGCTATCACGTGCCTAAAATGGAGGTCGTATGCAAAAGTTATGACCCTAGGAACTTGAGGTACCAAATTACACCAACTTACCCATAGGGCCCACATGACTTTTGGTGTTTCACCTTCTAAGGTTAGGTTTTTGGATGTCTAGGATTTTGGAATTCATGAGTAATATGAAAAGGGCCTCTGGAGCCTCATGGTAATTCATTCTGCTCAGACAGAGGCATGTAGCAGCCACATCTTTTCTTAGAGATAGCTACCACCATTCGAGCAAGTTTTAGTTCTGCAGTTTTATAGTTTCAACCTATTTCATTATTTAATAGAAGATATTGTTCACTAAATATTTGTGCTATTCTTCCTATCTCTTTGATTATTGTATTCAGTATATTAATCAGTTCATTCCACTCCTAAATCCATATCATTGGTATCAGAGCGGTCTTCTATTCATTTATTTTTCTTCGTGCATGTCCTCGACAAGGTATGGGTATAAGAAGTTGGGACTTGAACCAATCGAGCGATTACTAGATCGGTCGCACCGAGCCCGACAAAAACCCATGGGAGACAAAAATAAATATGATGGAGCAAGAGATCCTATTGAAATTTTGCTCAAGGAAGCCCTCGCGAGACAAAGGAAAAAAATGACGGACAACTTTGTGCATATCCTTCGACGGTTTCCCATGGGAGAAGCATCTTCATTAGGCGGCCATGCAACCCCCTTCAAGGTACAGGTAAATTTTGATATTCCATTATTTGAAGGATTGATAGATGCGGATGCTGTAGATAAATGGTTGAATCTACTCGAAGGATTTTTTTGGTCCACAATTTTTTCGATCGGGAAAAGATCACTTTTGCAATCCTCAAGGTCATTCCCCATGTTAAAGACTGGTTGGATACTTACTATGAAAAAAGGGTCGTGGAGGAATCTACAATTTTTGTGGTGACCCCTACATGGGATTCCTTCCAAGATGCCATTAAAGAACATTACTGCCCTGTTGGAAGCTACGAGAACCAGTACACCAGATGGACCAACCTACACCAAGAAAGGGACCAGAGAGTACCAGACTTCACCAATATTTTCCATACTCTCCACACCAAATTGGGTATAAAATATTCTAAGAATCATATAGTGCTCAAATACCTTGGTTGTTTGCATAGATACATTAAAAAAAAAATGGAGTTCTTGGACATGACCTCATTGGGCACAACTTATAGATACATTTTCAATATCGAGTATACATTTAAGCAGAAATGACGAGAGTTTGGATCTACAAACCCCTCACAGCTGAAGCCGGTAAAATACAACCCAAACCCACACAACAAGGGACCAAGTTGAGATGGATTCCCTCAAGACAATCCATCGAAGACGTAACACAAGAAGGGAAACTAGAAGATGAAGAAGGACACGGGAAAATGGTGTGAGTACCATAAAAGTCCTTGGAACAACAATGACAAATGTTGCTCCAAGTAGTCCCTCGTGGCCAAGTTGAAGGCTTCCAAGTCAGAGGTTGATTCTAATTCCGAGTCAAATACTAAAGGAGGGAATTGGATTATCTATGTTGAACCCAGTTCCACGGTCACTACCACCAAATTCCAGCCAAGCAAGCCAGAAGAACTAGAGGAAGAGGAATGCCTCTTTCACTTGCAGATGTGGGTCAAGGGGGCTCTGATTCACTTCATTGTCGACAACGGTAGTCAAAAGAACCTAATTTCAGAAGAGGTTTTCAAGAGGTTGAACCTTCCAACAGCACCGCACCCTCATCCCTACACCATCAATTGGCTTCATCAAGGAAGAGATCTTCGTGTCATCCAACAATGTTGTATGCCCTATGACATCAATCCTTTCAAAGATGAGGTACTATGTGATATTGTTCCCCTTGAAGTTTGTGATGTTCTTTTAAGGCAACCATATTTGTGGAAGCATCATGCTATGTATGAGTCTAGAACCCGCGGTGTTATTATTACTTTGGGTAGACAATTGTACAAGATACCAAAGGTGGAACTGCCTACTGCTATTTCTTTAATCTCTGCTAAGCAATGCAGTAAGGTCATTTCAAAGACTAGGAAGTTCATCTTCTTTGTGATCCATCCTTACAATAAGTAGAAGGTCACCGCCACATCCATGGCCTCTACACAATGCCTCTCTTTGCATCAGAAGCAAGTGGATGGGATTGTGGAAGAATATAGAGACATATTTGTCTCACCTATAGGGGTACCAACACACTGCCAAGTCAAGCATCCAATTGATCTGACCCCCGACGCACCTCTACCGAATGGACTAGTCTATCAGTGCTCACTAATGGAGAATGAAGAAATCAGGCATCAAATCCAAGAGCTTCTTCAAAAGGGGAACATCAGACCCAAATCCTCCCCTTGAGGAAGCCTGATTGTATTGGTGTAGAAGAAGGATGAGACTTGGCGAATCTGCATTGATTACAGAGACTTAAACAAAATCATAGTCAGAAACTGCTACCCCATTCCCAGGATTGATGACTTTCTTGACCAACTCAAGACGACAAATTTCTTCAGCAATATTGACCTGAAGTTTGGCTACCACCAGGTTCCCATCAAACCAATTGATGTCTGGAAGACAACCTTCAAGTCTAAAGAAGGTCTCTACGAATGGCTAGTCATGCCCTTTGGCTTAACAAATGCACCAACCACTTTGACATGAGGTTGATGGAAGATGTATTGAGACCCTTCACCAACTCCTTTGTGGTAGTATATTTGGATGACATCATCATATTCAACAGAACATGGGAGGAGCACATGCGACATATTTAGTAGGTTTTGAGCACTCTACGGTAGCACAAGATTTATGCCAACTTGGAAAAATTATATTTTGGCATGAATAGGGTCCAATGCCTGGGCTACATTATTGATGAGCATGGGGTACATGTTGATCTAGCTAATATCCAATTCATCCGTGACTAGCCAGCCCCGACCACACTGGTCGAGCTTTGGAGCTCCTTGGGACTCGTCAATTTTTACCGACGGTTCGTGTTGGGATTCTCCCATATTTTCTGAGCCCTCGGCCAGGTGACCAAGGGAGACGGTAGGGACAAGTTCAAGTGGGGGAAGGAGAAACAATGAGCATTCTAAGATCTAAATCATCGTTTGTGCTCATCCTAAGTACTCTCCTTGCACGATCTACAACAACCATTCGAGATTGAGACTGATGCATATGACTATGTTGTGGGCATAGTTCTAACTCAGCACTGGCATATAGTGGCATAACATAGTGAGACACTCTCTGATATTGTCCAGAAATACCCCACCTATGACAAGGAAATGCATTCCATTGTACAAGTCTTCCGTCAATGGAAACTTTACATTCTGGGGAAAGAGATGATCATACACACTCATCACAAGCCTCTGCAGTTCATACAGACACAAGGGAAATTGTAGAACGATCACCATCAAAAGTGGCCCACCTACCTGCAACAGTTCCATCTCAACATCAAGTATAATACATGTATCTCCAATCATGTCACTGACTGCCTCAGTCGACCTCATGTGTCGGCACTTACTACTGTGCTCCATTCATGTGGACATGAAACATCAGAGTGGCCCCAAATTTACCGACAAGATTTGGACTTCACCACCACATATCATCTCTTGGGTATAGGCACCACTGTCACTGATTTTCACATTCAAGACAGACTCTTATGCCACCTGGGCCATCTCTATGTTCCTACAAGAGAGCGTGCAAAGTTGATTTGGGAATCCCACTACAGTCGGGTGGTAGGACATTTTTTCATAGAGAAAATTGTGGTCGTTCTTCAGAAACATTTTTATTTTCCAAAACTTCAAAAGGACATCAACAAATATATTAGATCTTGCACTGACTCCACAATTTCCAACCCAACCATCAAGAAGCAAGGGTTATACACCCCTCTTCCTATTCCCGAGAAGCTGTGGGAATCCATCTCCATGGATTACATGTTTGGTTTTCCATCCACTAAGCATGAAAATGACTGTGTGTTTGTGGTCGTTGATTGGTTTTTGAAGATGGCCATCTTCACATACTGTAAGAAGAATTTCACAATGGAAGATAATTCCAAGCTCTTCTTC
>JZKD02S1849963.1:10523-32068 GCA_000966675.3 Picea glauca | reverse complement strand
ATCCTTTAATGCCCTCGAAGCCCCTGGCGCTAAGATCATTTTTCTTTATAAGACCAAGACTTATGACCTTAGTCTAAGCCCCGAGCACTTTGTTGATTTGCATTGAATTTCCACCGTAGATCTCTTGTTCCAATCGATGATTGGATCTAACTATGCCACAGTATCATTAAACTTCAATTCACCGTTGATCCATTCTTATGATTGACGATGTATCTTCTAGTTCCATTGTGCCACTCGTTCTGATGGTTGTTTATCTATGTTCTTCAATGAATGAATGCCACATATAGCGGTCTTGGGACGTCGAGACTTCATGCCCTTTTCAACAACTCAAAACTCCCAAAGGTCACAGTCTGCAATGACCTAAACCATTGATCCCACCAGTGATCAATGATTATGATCTCTCCTGATACAATATCATTCAACAATGGATCCCCGTCGATCTTGATTGCAGATCCAATTTGGACCGTTGATCCTCCTTTAGTTATAGTTCAACTCATGTCGTGGGCCACCATGGAACTGTAATTAGTCTGGAACCTTTCTTCCATGTGTCGTCTCCTTAGTGGGGCTCTAATGTCATCTTGACATATCTCAGTCTCAACGAGGTTCATCGATATATAAACTCAAGCTCTAATCGTCATCATCAAAGGTTTTCCATGAAAAACATATATAGTGGGACTTGGTCTCCACGTGTCACTTCTTAAATGGAATTTCTTACGTCACTCTAACGTTTCTCGTCATCGAGACCTCAGAACATTTAGGCCCTCCTATACTTTAAAACCTCTGCTACACGTGGTCTATTATAATGAGAACCGTTGATTTGGTGGTTTGTCCCAGATCTAATCTAAGTCATTGATCTCATCCGTTGTAATGAGAACTGTTGATCTGGATCAAACGATCATGATTCTCCCTTAACTTCCTTGTGTCTTCTAACTCCTGATACACTGTCATTCGTCGATCTAACACTATATTTTACGGTCAGATATGTTCCCATCACCAGAATTTTGGTAGTTCTACGAAGTCCTTCTAACTTTGATCCAATGGCCGAGTCTTAACTATGGGGTGATCCTATGGTTGTAAGTGATCCTTCCTTCATAGTATAGTTTGACGTGATTTGGATCATTGATCTTTCTAGTGATCAACGATAAACGACTCATGTATCTTATGTTGCGTCCAAACCTGCAACAAACACGCAGATCATGCTTGCACACAACAAATATTGAAACCCATACAAAGTCTAACTCAATAGATCATCCAGTGATACACTGATACGCCAAATAAACACACAAAGATTTTATTGATGAATTTGTACACAATTTACACAAGGCCCTCCTCATCTTTCTGGCCTGATTTATATTTAATTGGTCTTTGTTCTGGCCTTTTGGCCACACTCGACCTCTTACACACTCAATTCCCCTTTCTCACTCTGTCTCTACACACACCTTATGATTTCCCATAGACTTACAATTTTAAGCATGGAAGGTCAATTTCTATCCCATCAACAAACCCCTAATATTGTGCAACTAACAACCATAATAGAACTCTCGTACTTTACAATTGATAAGGATCAAATGGAATCAAATCCTCCATACTTAGGATAATATACCTAAACTCAACTAATTTCTCAATTAAGATCTTACCATTCAAATAGGTAAAACAAACCTTATCCTTCTAGAATCCAACTAAAATATGAGAAATTACATTAATTTGAAGTTTTAGGGAAATCACTCCCTTGATAAATGTAAATACCCCTAGGTCAATCAATAAGGTTTATTTTGGAGGTGAAATGCTCCTGCATAAGACTCCCAAGGTTAAATTGTTCATGATCTCCTGATCATGTGTCTTCAATTGAAGTCCTCCTCTAATCCTATGTTGATGTTGTCCATATGCATTTCTACATATGTACTCTACTGCCCTCCATCTTCCAAAATCCCAAATTTTATGTTGTTGTTGCTTACTTGTATTGTTTCCTTGCTTCTATATTTTTGTTGTCTTCAATTCTCCAGGTCTCCAAATTTTATGATGTAGTTGTCCACTTGCTTTGTTGATGAAAAATTGTATGATCAACTATACTATGTTGTTGAATACTCCTTCTTACTTTATTATACTTCCTTTTAGGCACTTTTACCATTAGCATCCACATCTCATCAATCTCTCTGCCCAACTTATCCTCTTGCTGGTACATCCCACTACTTCTTTGTTGAAACTTATTTTTGTTGCTACCCAATAGTTGTTGCATCTCCTCTATAGTTTTTTGAGGAACTATGAGGGTGCCCAACAAGATTGTTATATGACCTCTTGTTGGTCTCTAAGTTATTTCTCCAATAATTTCCTTTGTTGTTGTTTTAGGACAACAAATAGTCAAGTACATTTAAACACTAAGAATGTATGAAAATTGGACACAAGTATTTTTGGTCAACAAGACCTTGGATAACCCCCCCCCCCAAGGGAAAACAGATTCGGAGATAGATGTATATAGAAGATCTCAAATAAAAATGTACAAGAAGGAAAACATAAAAAAGTCAACCTGATATAATAGAAACCACACTTGGATGCTTTGGAGACCCTTGAATATGTTCCTGCTAGCCCATTGAAGGAAGGCGCCCTTTTCCTTGGTGCGCCCTTTTTCTCTTGCTGGAAAATACTCGACGAGTATGGTTGTACCATGATCATGAAAAGTGGTATTTGACATAGATCTTCTCGACCTTCCTAATCTATAGATGGAAGTGCATCTCCACCTATTTGAGATCACCTAGATCTTGGCATCACACCAAATATCTCAACCTTGGCATATCACCAAGGATTTCTACCTCTTGGCATCTCACCAAAGGTCCCTACTCTTGGTATCTCACCAAGAGTCACATCTCTTGGCATCTCACCAAGATTCTCTCTCTTGGAATCTCACCAAGAGTCTCATTTCTTGGCATATCACCAAGAGTATCTAGATCTTGGCATCTCACCAAGATCCTCAACTTGGTCTCTCACCAAGTGACTTCCACCTAAAGTGGAATATGAAGCTAATCTACTCGTCTCCATAGCTAAGTAAGGCTCAAGCCTCTCTGGCTCCCTGCTCACACTCATCAATATTTGATTCTCTGAAGCCTCTGCACCAACTAACTATCTTCTTGGAAACTCTAAAACTGAATTTGTCCTGGGTAGACCAGTCACCCATGAATATGGTTTCCACAAAAACCGAGTCTACATCCCATGAGATACAACACTCTCAATCTATGGGATCTTCTTAACTCTGTCTGCACACCAACTGCTGGATGGTGCATCAATTGACAAAAGCAAACTCCCTCGCAAAATGAGTAGTTAACTCCTCCTCCTTTGTTGTCACTATCGTACCATATTGCTTCTTCTTCTTCTTCTTGGGACATTGTCCAACATAGTTCCCCATCTCTCCACAATCAAATAATTTCACTGTGCTCATGAATATCTCTCTCCCACTTCCACTCTGTTGTGCTTTGGCCCCTTTATTGGGACCCTGTCTAGCACCCTCGCTGACCTTCTTCTTTCCCTTTGTCCAAAGAACAAGATCCTCATCACCCTCATAAATACGTTGTTGACCTGAAGACCCATAGTTGTATCTCATATCTTCCTCTACGAAGTCATCCCAAATTATCTCCCAACTGGGCATGACCTCCCGAGATACAATTCCTTGCACAAATGAACCTCAAGGTTTGGAAATCTTGTTTAAATTTGTCCTCACCAAAAATTTCGGATCCACAATATCTCTGACTACTGCTAACTCATCTAGAATCTGTGTAAATCTTCCAAGGTATGATGTCACTAACTCAAAATTGAGCATCTGAATGCTCCTAAGTTTCTCTTGTAGAACCATATTTTGATTATGATTGAGACTCTAGTACAACTTGCACAATGAGGCCCACATATCAAAGGCATAGTCTTTCCCAGTCAAATGGGGTATGATTTGGTCTCTCACCGCATCACAAATAGACCTCTCCACCCTGGTGTTCTTCTTCCTGAAATATGCATCCATCAAAGGAGATGGAGCAGGTGCAGGAGGAATCACCACGAGAGCTTGAACTGTATCCTATAGCTCAATATCCTCGAAGACAAATATGATCCTGGTCTTCCAAGGGGACTAGTTGCTAGCTCCGTCTAGCCTATCCTTTTCCCTCATCTGAGATACCGACATGGATTTCCACTGAAACTCACACTGATGCTACTCACTGCAAGAGAGTACAACCTCACTCCTGTCAACACAAGTGTGAAAAGAGGTTGTCCAAATACAACCTCACTCATGTCAACACATGCGTGAAAATAGGTTGTCCAACTACAACCTCACTCCTATCAATACATGTGTGAAAAGAGGTTGTCCACAAATGTCCAAAACAGTCCCGCAAAACTACCCATTGAATGCTCTACAAATCATCCAAACTTAGCCATCAAGGCTCTAATACTATGTATATTTTGAGGAACTGTGAGGGTGCCCAACGGGCATGTCATATGAATTCATGTTGTGCTCTAATTTATGTCTCCAAAACTGTCATTTGCCATTGTTTTAGGAAAAAAACATCCAAGTAACTTTATTCCCCCAAATTGATGGMAAAGTTCTCTTTTGAGGTGCCCTTGCAAGTGTTTTCATAATTGGTGGTTAGCACATGCAATATACTCAAAAMAAATAACACTCCTCTAGATATTTACAATTCTTGATGTTGATCTAAACACTACRCRTGCATGAAAATTGGACAGAAGTATTTTCGGTCAACACGAACATGGATAAAACCCCCTCGGGGAGATTTTTCTTCTCCTCCTCTCTTYTCAACTCTCTCAACTGAAGAATGATCCTCTCCTTACCCTTTTCCCTCCTTTAGTCTCTCTTTGGAAAAAACCAAAAAGATCAATGGCCTAGATCCAATCTAGCCATGTCTAATCAATGGGTGAGATTTAATCCAAAAATCTCACTTAGGAAACCCACTTTCCCAAGTTTCCTTAGTTTTCCTCATGTCCTTTAAGTCACCCACAAAGTTAATTAAATGTCACTTTAATAACTTAAGTTACATATTTCACTTTTGACTTAAACTCCTAAGTCAATGTGAAATTAGAACATAAAGTAAAGTAATATGGGTAATAGTCTCCCCCTTTTTGTTTAGAGACTCATAAACACAAGGGGACCACTCTCCAAGGTACCGAGATCTCAACATCCTCTTCATCCATCCCAATATTATATGGCATTCTGATTTGCTTCTCAGAATTGGCTTGAAGTAAGTCTACATTCTTTATATAGTCCTTTTCACCTGGATCTCTTGCTAACCATTCCTCCAAAAACCTCAATTATTTCTCAAAATATCTAAACATTATCTCTGAATTTTGTACTTGAGGTTTAAATTAATCTTCAAGAAATAGTTTATATTATATTTCTCTAATTATAACCTCATGCTCATCATCACTTTGTATACCTGCAACCTCATAATCATTTTGAAATTTAAAATTTACGTCAATTTTCTTAGATGTTGTAAACACTTCTTCATTACAAGGAACTTGTGAACATTTCTCCTCTCTGGATGTAATATCCTTTTATTACTCAAGTATTCTCAACAAATTTTCCAACAACTCTAATTCCTCATCATACTTCCTGACCATTGATCTGAATGCTTCTCTCTGTCCTTCCCTTGGCTGTCTTCATGAGCCAAATTTATCTTGCTTTCTGCACCAACATGTTCCTGTAGTTGTCCTCTAGTAATTGCATTACACAAATGTTCATGGGTATCCATTTTACCTTTATGATAAAATGTGGTATCATCCTCCTTCATCTCTATGACAACTTCAAATTATTGTCTATTATCTACTTGCAATCATACACAAATTATCAGTTTGAAAAACATAATACCCTATGGTCTCTTTTGATGCTTCTAACATCATCATATCTTCATGATGCTCTGAAATTTCCACACAATCCATAAGACTCTCAACAGGTCTCTCTTCAACTTCTTCACCATGACCCTCACCAAGGATTGATCCTTGTTCAGGTTCACAAAAGTGAACTTCTCTTTCTGTCTTTAACCTTTTCTTAAACTCAACTTCTCTGAATTTTTCATTCCTCAACTAAGCACTCAACCTATGCTTCAGCTTCATCTACAACATATGTCACTTCACCTTCTTTCAAAAAATACATCTTCATCCTTGATCTTCCTTACCTTTCCGCAGAAGTTCTATTAGCACACTAAGATGCGCCTTCACCTCAACTATCTCCCTTTCAAATTTCTCATCACTCAATTTTCTATGGCTTAAACTGGAAACTTTGCTTTGACCATCAGTAGTCATCTCCATATTCTCCCTTGAGAGATTCACCTATTTTACTGTGATTTGCATCAAGCTTTATCTGTAGCAAGTCTTTTCATATTTTCACTCAATACCTCATCAAGATTTACTTGAGCTTGCCTATTGGTATTCCTTTGGTTCTCTCCTCTGGAACCTCTTGAGCACTCTTTCTCTTCTTTGGATTCTGCACCTACTCACCTTTCTCTGAGAAATTATATTGTTCTCCTCACTTCCAATCCTCTACTGGAAGTATTTACAAAATCCTTTGTTGCAAGGGTTTTCCACAAGCTTCTTCACCCGAAATCTTCACTTGCTTCCTCTTCCTATGTCACAACTCTATTGGTTGCAATGGATGCTAGCTTTCCTTATGCTTCCACCTACAAACATAATATGTTTTAACCAAAGTTAACACATCAAAATATAGGACCAATATCTACAAGATCTGTTCTGATATCTTCAACATCTCTTCTAATTCTTATTCTTCGATGGGATGGTCTCAAATATGAAAAAAATCACTTAAGGCAATATGATTCCTTTTTCTACATCTCTACACAATTTTGTTTAGTTTCTCTTCTACTAAACTTTGTCTCTTTCTCTGTATCCCTTACAAAATTCCAAAGAGCATTAACTTTCTCTGATACCAATTAATAGCGACCCACCGAGTCAGTTTCCCACAGGTGCAAAGTTATAAGTAAACATTGTTGCAACTCCAATCTCAAGTTGTTCTCGAACTCTTTACACGAGCCCAAAATCCTCTGTTACAGAGTCTAGAATACTTTGTTCTTACACCAGTCTTTGTTTTGACACAAGACCATGATCTAAAACCATGGTCTAATCATCTACTTTAACACCCTCAAATCTCATAGCATGAAGCTCCTTTATCTTTATAGGACCAAGGATTATGACCTCATTCTAAGGCCCGAGCACTTTGTTGATACACGTTGAATGTTCATCGTAGATATACAGTTCCAATCGATGGTTGGATCTAAATTTGTTGTGAAATTTTTGAACTTCATTTCACCGTTGATCTGTTCTAATGATCAATGGTGAATATTTTATTTTCGTTGCACCACTCATTATGATGGTCGTTAAACTATGCTCTTTAACGGATGACTTCCACATATAGTGGTCCTGATATTTTGGGACTTCACGTCCTTTTTAAAAACTCAAAACTACTGAAGGTCATGGTCCATAATGACCTGGACCATTGATCCCAGTGGTGATCAACGATAACGATCTCTTCCACTATGATATTTTTCACCAATGGATCAACATCGATACGGATCGTGGATCCAGTCTAGACCATTGATTCTCTTTTAGTTATAGTTCAACTCATGACATGATCCACCATGGAACTCTGATCAATCCAGAAGCTTTCTTCCATCTGTTGTCTTCTTAGTGGGGCTCTAACGTCATCATGATGTATCTCAGTCTCGACAAGGGTTTGTGATATACATAATCAATATCTAATCTTTGTCGTCAAAGGTTTTCCACGAAAACGATATGTCGTGGGACATGGTCTTCATGTGTCACTTCCTAAATGGAATTTCTTACATCATTATGATGTTTTTCTTCATTGGGACCTTATAACTTTTTGGCCCTCCAATACTTTAAAAACTCAGCTGCCCATGGTCTACTATAACGAGAACCATTGATATTTTGGTTTGTCCCAGATCTAATATGAGTCATTGATCTCATCCATCCTAATGAGAACTGTTGATCTGGATATGGAACAAATGCTCACGATTGTCCCTTAACTTCCTTGTGTCTTCTAACTCTTGATACACTGTCATCCATTGATCTGACTCTATATTTGACGGTCAAATATGTTCCCATCACCAAACTTTCAAGACTTCTATAGAGTCCTTATAACTATAATCCAACGGTTAGGACTTAATTATGGGGTGATCCTACGCTTGTAAGTGATCCTTCCTTCACGATATAATTTAACACAATTTGGATCATTGATCCTTCTAGTGATGAATAATCAATGGCTATTGTAGCTTCTATTGTGTCTAAACCTACAAAAAACACTCAACTCCTCCCTGCACACAACAAATCTTGAAACTCATACAAACGCTAACTCAGTAGATCATTCAGTGATACATCGAGACACCAAATAAACATACAAAGATTCTATTGATGAATCTGTATACAATTTACACAAGGCCCTCCTCATTTTTTGGATTGATTTACATTTAATTGGCCTCTGTTCCAACCTTTTTTCCTCACTCAGCCTCTTACACAATCAATTCCCCCCTCATTCGACCTCTTACACAATCAATTCCCTCCTCACTCAAACTCTTACACAATCAATTCCCCTTTCTCACTATGTCTCTACACACACCTTTTGATTGCCCATAGACCTACAATTTTAAGCATGGAAGGTCAACTTCTAAACTACCAACAAATCCCTAATATTGTGCAACTAACGACCATAATAGCACTCTTGTACTTTACAATTGATAAGGGTCAAATGGAATCGAATCCTCCATACTTAGGATAATCTAACTAAACTCAACTAATTGCTCAATTAAGCTCTTACAATTCAAATAAGGAAAACAAACCCTATCCTTCTAGAATCCAACTAAAATATGAGAAATTACATTAATTTTAAGTTTTAGGGAACCCACTCCCTTGGTAATTGTAAAGACCCCTAGGTCAATCAACAAGGTTGATTTTGGAGGTGAAATGCTACTGCATCAATATCACACTATATCACTACAATATGCATCTTGTCATCTCAACAATTGTTATGTTTCACCTCATCATAACTCCATAATGTTCTAGTACACATGGTGAAAAAACATTGTTTAATACCACCCTTGTTACAAAAACCAACAAATTCATTAGAACAAAATTCACCTTCATTGTCATATTATACTCTCTTTTTTTAATTTATTCCTACATTAAATGTTTTAATTTCAACAAATGCATGAGATTTATTTTTCAAGAAATAAAGCCACATCCTCCTAGACAATCATCTATAATATATAAGAACATGGTACCATGAGTATCTATATAGATATATAAATGTCACAATGTACTAAATACAACATTGCCTTAGCCCTATTTTCCATCTTAAAATATTTATTGTATTCCTTTCCTATTAGGCATGCTTTGTAGATATTGTTATGTCATGTTTGAAGGATTACCCAATCCACATAATAGTGACAATACCCAAGTTAGAATTTCTTGATTTAAATTCAAACCCATTAAACTCTAAAGCCATTAAAATTCTTACAAACATGCAATCAACTAATGCAATGTAAATAAGCATGCATGCTCTCATTTAAACTAGGATTCCATTTCAAATTTCATAAAAAGAAAAGATTAAAATTAATTGCAGAGTTATAAATAGAGATCTAAGAGAAGAATTTGAACACTTATATTTTCACCCATGATGGTCTAAGAAACTACTTGTGTATGGGTAGTCCTCCATGCAGTTGTTGTCATCCACTATAGATGCCACCCGTAAGTAGGGTTATGAGGCCATCAGGGTGAAGGAAATTGATTACAAACCCACAAGTCACTAACATAACCCAATTTCTTTCAGACTTAGCTAATTGTGTACTTTTGTATGTTTCATTAGGGTAGGTTTTTCAAGTTTCAACCAAGCACTATAAGTAGATTTTAGGTTTTTTGTACTGAAAAATTCATGTGTTCACATATCTACTAATCATTACCTTGTTCGTAATGATATAATATAATAATAAATAATCYTTTGGATTTATGTCATACCTAACAAACATCAACTTTCAACAWTTCACATCTTTCTTTGACCTTTTTTCAACTAGAATCAACAMATAWTTTTTTTTTTTAAATAAATAACATGTAGGYTTGTCTTAAATTAAGCCTTCTYTAGTGTGAAGTATTGTTTCTACCCAATATTTGTTTAGCATCACATTATTTCACTACAATATGCATCTTGTCATCTCAACGATTGTTATGTTTCACCTCATCATGACTCCATAATTMTCTATAATGATCTAGTATACATGGCGCACAAAAAAAATGTTTAATACCACTCTTGTTACAAAACCAACAAATTCATTGGAACAAAATTCACCTTCATTGTCATATTATACTTCTTTTTGAATTTTTTATTACTACGTTAAATGTTTTAATTCAATAAATGCGGGAGATTTATTTTTCAAGAAATAAATCCACATCCTCCTAGAGAATCCATCTAAAATATGTAAGAAGAACATGGTACCATGAGTACCTATATAAATTTATAAATGTCACAATGTACTAAATACAACACTTCCTTAGCCTTGCAATCTTTTCCATCTTAAAATACTTCTTGTATTCCTTTCCTATTAGGTATGCTTTTTAGAAATTGTCATATGATGTTTGAAGGATTACTCAATCCACATAACAGGGACAATACCCAAGTTAAAATTTCTTGATTTAAATCTTAACCCATTAAACTCTAAAGCCATTCAAATTATTACAAGTATTTAATCAACTAATGCAATGGAAATAAGTGTGCATAAACTCCTCATACACACTTCCTCATGATGATTGTACCCGATGCCATACCTTCATAACTATGCCAGGTAAATTCCCTCACCAACCTCAACATGCATTGATGATTGGCTTCTAAGTCAAAAATGGTGGATGAAGAATTTGAACACTTATATTTTCACCCATGATGATCTAAGAAACTACTTGTGTATGGGTAGTCCTCCATGCAGTTGTTTTCATCCACTATAGATGCCACCCCTAAGTAGGGCTATGAGGCCATCAAGGTGAAGGAAATTGACTACAAAGCCATAAGTCAGTGATATAACCCAATTGTTCTCAGACTTAGCTAATTGTGTACTTGTGTACCTTTCATTAGGGTAGTTTTTTCAAGTTTCAACCAAGCACTATAAGTAGATTTTAGGTTTGTTTTTTACTGAAAAATTCATGTGTTCACATATCTACTAATCATTACCTTGTTCGTAATGATATAATATAATAATAAATAATCCTTTGGATTTATGTCATACCTAACAAACATCAACTTTCTACATTTCACATCTTGCTTTGACCTTTTTTCAACTAGAATCAACATGTGATTTTTTTTTTAAATAAATAACATATAGGTTTGTCTTAAATTAAGCCTTCTCTAGTGTGAAGTCTTGTTTCTACCCAATATTTGTTTAGCATCACATTATTTCACTACAATATGCATCTTGTCATCTCAACGATTGTTATGTTTCACCTCATCATGACTCCATAATGCTCTATAATGATCTAGTATACATGGCGCACAAAAACATTGTTTAATACCACTCTTGTTACAAAAACAACAAATTCATTAGAACAAAATTCACCTCCATTTTCATATTATACTTCTTTTCAAAATTTTTATTCCTACGTTAAATGTTTTTATTTCAATAAATGCGTGAGATTTATTTTTCAAGAAATAAATCCACATCCTCCTAGAGAATCCATCTAAAATATGTAAGAAGAACATGGTACCATGAGTATCTATATAGATTTATAAATGTCACAATATACTAAATACAACACTTCCTTAGCCCTACAATCTTTTCCATCTTAAAATATTTCTTGTATTCCTTTCCTATTAGGAATGCTTTTTAGATATTGTCATATGATGTTTGAAGGATTACTCAATCCACATAACAGAGACAATACCTAAGTTAAAAGTTCTTGATTTAAATCTTAACCCATTAAACTCTAAAGGAATTCAAATTATTACAAGCATGTAATCAACTAATGCAATGGAAATAAGTGTGCATAAACTCCTCATACATACTTCATCATGATGATTGTACTCGATGCCATACCTTCATAACTATGCTAGGTAGATTCCCTCACCAACCTCAACATGCATTCATGATTGGCTTCTAAGTCAAAAATGGCGAATGAGATCTAAATCAAGCACATGACAAGGTAGGAGTTAGGAAACATAGGATTATTTCTACCCCTTTAGGTCTCCTTTTCTCTCCCCCTCTAGTGGACTCATAACCCTTCTCCTACTCTCCTCAACTATCTCGACCCTTTATATTAATTTTCGAAATATTTTTACATATATCGAGTATACCATGGAAGATATGTCACATAGTACATAGAAATCATACTTAAGGCTAGTGCAAGCCTATCCATTCACTAGTTGAGTAGCAGCATTGTGAACCGCACTAGGAATCCATATGTAACATATTTACAACATTTACACATGGGGTCATTTTATTTAAGTTCATATGTTTTGGCTCTCACTGTTATAAACACTAATTTACATGTTATACATAAGCCGACCTAATACATCCAAATGGTCAAATTATGATATCTTTGTTTCCTTCTACTGCATCTAGTAATAAGCACAATCTTACACTTTATTTTATATATATATATATATATATATATATATATGTTTTAGTGACCACCAATGGAAATAGTAGTAGTAACAACAATTATATGTGTGTGTGACTTTGCTACATCACCCACCATAAATTTGTAAAATCTATTTTTCTAATCTTCATTTCCACCACAAAATAGTTATCCCTTCCTCCAAAGATTGCATTCAAAAATGAACTTTGATCAGTTATTTTACTTATAAAAATAAATAAAAATTTAAATACAAAATATAAATAATATCCTTAAATATGAATATTTTACCTCCTAATTATGTTTGAACATTAACTCTTATTTCCACATAATCCATGTTTTCCATTATTTAATAACAATACCTAACCTAAACTTATCTTCAACAAACCAACTAAATATATTAATTATGTATTTTAATACTCTAATATCAAAATACCAAACATTTGACTTACCTTTTATCTTAAAAAACAATAGATGCTAAATATATTTTTCCTTGTTTTGCTCTACTTCTTACTTTTTCTTATTTGACTCTATTTCTTGCTTTTTCTTTAATTTTCCTTGTACATGATCTCACACTCTTTTTTTGCACTCAATATTCAAATGCCTTACTTTATCATAATAGTAACATTTCAAATTCTTAGTTCTATATTTATCTTCACTTTAATAAATTTGTACATGTAAACAACGTTTCACAACTCCTTGTTCATGTTTTCTTTTTCCTTTATATTTTGTTTCAAAATCACTTTTTCTTTCGATAAAAAAATTAGTTCATTATATTAGTGAAAATATAATTGTTTATATCTTCTAGACTTTACAAGAGTTCATATCAAAATTAGTCTATAAACCATGCTCAATAAAAACATCTACACACATCCCAATACAAAGGCTATAAAAAAGAGATACAAAAAACGCAGGCTATAATAAAGAGACAAAAAACAGGGAAAAAACCCCTAACAAAAACCAGAAAAGTAGCTAAACTAGTAGTTGCATGCCCTCAAAGGACCTCGAAGTGTTTTCCCAACATTGCTTGTCCCTAAAGGACCTCAAAGTGTAAACCAAAACACTACACGCCCCCAGATTGGACCTCAAAGATCTGGTCCAAAAACTCTTCAAACCAAGGAGGAAGAGGTGAAGAAGGTCGAAAAACTAAAGAGAAAAACAAGGAACAGTCTGTAGCAAAATCCTCGAAGCCACCACCACCGCAAAACTCCGACCCTACCATCCATCCAAGTCCGATCCCTCCAACACACGCAGGCTGCCTGGAAAAGAAAAAGGAGTCTCACCAGATTTGGCAGCCTCAGGCATTGAGAAACGAACCAGAAAACACGCTCCGAGACTCCTCAACCCCTATCAGCGGCCGCAAAGGAACCACTGCCACCCGGGCTCCACCCGAAAGCCTGCACTGCCACCACCTGAATCCTCCACAACTGCCGTCTGAAACCCTCGCAAAGCCCATTCTCACTCGCCCTGGAAAGATCTTTAGCCCGCACTCACATCTCCAAGAAAGACCAAAAATACGACTAACGAAACCTAACCGCAAAACCCCAAAAATCAAAACACTAAACTCAACTCTCAAAAACAACTCTCAAAACCGCAAAGGGCTCAATTCATTCGACGAGAAAAAATCTAACTTGAATATCCAAAAACCATACTACGTTTCAAAATCACTTATCAGAGAAAAACCCCACTTCTTCACTTATTAGAGAAAAACCCCACTTCTTCCCAACTACTTTTTCCATATTTCTTCGTATAACAATTGAGTTACAACTATTCAAAAGTTATGTACAAAGTTGTCAAATGATAAAGAAAGATTTTGTAGGGTTATTACATAATTAAAATATGATTAAATGTCTAACTAACTTATTTTATTTTAAAGACTGCTTCTTTTATTTATGTATCTAAAGGACTGGAAATGGGCATTGAAATATACATCGAAATAAATAACTTAAAATATAAATATACGATATTTTAGAGAGTGCTTCTTTTATTTATGTATCTAAAGGACTGGAAATGGGTATTAAAGTATATATCGAGATAAATAACTTAAATTATAAATATACGATTGTTGAAGTACAAAATATTAATTTTCCATGTAATATTAAAGTGATAATATTTTTAATATAAAGAGCCGTATGCCTTTTACAAGAAGGACAAAACTCTTAAAAACAGCAACACTGAAATACAGAAAACTATTCCACCATCATTAAAAGCACATTGTCCAAAAACAAAACTAAAGGGAATAATATATAAACTCGCATTTTATGATTAATAAAGCCCAATAATTGGAAAGTAGTGTATCGAAAAATGTACTTAATCTAAAGCCAATCTTAATTTATAATATAAAAGGTCGTATCCTCAATACTTCTTAGTACCTCCTAGTCAACTACTAAATACAATGTATGGAATCGATATATGGTTTAAGCTAAATGCCTCCGAAATTGATAATAAAAAAAATGGCACATACTACAACATGAATATAAAAGATAAAGCTCCATCGCTATCCAATTGTCTCCTTAACATTCCTTAGTCTATTTCAACTTCATGGACTCGCTTCGATGTTACATGCCCATGATTGTGATGTCCAACTTCCCTAAGGATTTGTACCCTTATTAGAGGATCAACATTTTCCATGAGTTCATTAGTTGTGTATTTCATGTTTCTTTGATCAAGTACATGGCCCATATTCCAATATATACATATGATCCTTTTAGTATATATATTATATTTGATAGAGTTTCTATTCTTAATTCAGTAGGATATTTTCCACTTACTCTCTCTAAAGATTCTTCTATGAGTGATTTTCAACATATTATAGTGGGTATTTCTCTCTTGTAGTTTGATATACCTCCTCTTTTTCATTTACCTTCTAGAAAGATTTTTCTACATTATTGTTGGAATTGACGAATTCTCCTTACAATGAAATATGGTGTTGCATTTTTCCTATTGGGCCTTACTTATTTTAGGATGTGATGATCCCTTATTGACCTCATCACATTTGGAGTCATTGTTTATGCTCCAAGATTTGGTGGTTTTCCAATGGATGCTTCATTTTATTATGATATGAGGCATGTCTGTTAATTATTGGAGTTGGTTCATAATGACATTTTCGAGCCTATAACCACTTGTTCTCTTAGGGTGGTTAGTTTTTTCTCACCTTCTTAAATTCAATCTCTATGCACTAATCTACAATGTATGTCTCACTATTTTTATAGATGATTCTAAAAAAAATCAGTGGATCTCTTCCTTCCACATTTATGATGTTGGTCTTTATTAGAAGTACTATTTTTTACTGCTTCAACCTCAAGAGAAACATGAACTCTTTGTGCATTCATTTAATCAACATGTTATAGTGGATCTTTCCCTTTATGATGTCGGTGCACTCTAGATGCTCTACACTTGGTTTCTTTCAACAATTGTCCAACAAATCAAAATCAACTTAACTATACTTCTACTAGAGGCCACCACCACTAAGTTGTTGAACTGTGTTGGTGTGGGGGATATGGAGTTCAAGGGGGTGAAATGGTCCCTTTGTCAACATTAATGGGGGAAGAAAAATTTATGATGTGATGACTTGTCTTTATGGCCCCCTGTTTTACTCGGGGGGGGTGTTGGAATTATTAGTGTAATTTGTACATGTGGCTATGACCCATTCATATGTATAATTAGTGCAACAATAATCATGTATAAGGCCATACTTTATTCTTCTATTCTATTATTGGTTGTGGTTAATCATGACCTAGTCAACTATGATATATAATCTCAGTAACCCTCTTGGGGAGTGTGCCCTACTTTGTGGATCCATAACCCCTCTTGGAATGTTGTCTTACTTGAGCTAGGTATAAATATACAAAGTCTCAAACTTTATTTGTAAATCATATTTTTATATCATTGAGCCAAGTCTCTCTAATACAAGTGTTTTAAGCCTACATACACTACATCTTTGGTGTTCTCTTGTGGTTGACATATTTTCTCTTTTATGTGAATTTGTGCATATTATGTAATCTCTCTCTCTCTCTCTCTCTCTCTCTCTCTCTCTCTCTCTCTCTCTCTCTCTCTCTCTCTCTCTCTCTAACACACACACACACACACTTTTGGTTCGACCCTAGCACATTTCCTTAGTGCTTTGGGTTGGAATTTTGGTTCCATTCAATCCATTATTTATGTTTGTGATCTCAACAAAAGTACGCTTCAGTCTTAACTCAAGAAAGTGAGAAGTGACATCAAAATGGCTTAGAAAGAATTACTCATGAAATATGTGAGCAGTGAAAAATGGAAGGAGAAAAAATATATCTTGAATCAAGATAATGGAGTGCTAATCAAATTCTAACCAAAGGCCATTTACATTCACCTCTATATGGTGATCCCTTTCACCTCTTTCATGTCCCTTTTCATATTAATGAAGACCATTCACATCATAGATATTGGAATGAAAATGAATCCCTATAAGTAAAAAAACAATAATTAAAACATCATATACAACCTACAGAAGGAGATAACATAGTATAAATTTTATGGTGAAGTCAAGATCAAAACTTGGCTAAGTAAGGTTGACTTTAGCTTCAACAAGAAATACATATGAAATGAACATGACTAGTTACAAGTTACACTTCAACATTTGGAAGGTGCAACACACACATGGGGATAAACTAGATTAAAAATAATTGCAATGCTTTCACTTCATTAACTAAATAAGTTGATTGCAACTAGGATAAGTCATACAATATTCAACTAATGTGTTTATTCTAGATGGAAATTGCATTGAGAAGTATAATGATAAGTTCCAAGAGCTCAAATCAAATGATAATTGGATTAAAAAAAATTGAGATGGACTTTTTCTTTACACATATTATGTCATATATATGATCAAAGGAAATAATGTTTAAACCCTCGTATTTGGAAAGTGCCATTATTTATATAGTATAAAATATTTGAAGAATGGGGTCCTTATGAAGAAAGTAGTCACATCCAATCAAATAAGTCATACTTCTAATGGACAAGAATAAAGGAGACAAGGTCAAAACCATGAACCTATTATTTAGAATAACCATCAAATCACACAGTAACACAATAGGAAATTGATCCATATTTTATGAGCAGAATGAAATGACTACAGATTATTAACATGTGCTTAACACAAGATACCAGAGATATAGTAAAAATGGTTTTCTATTCAATAAGGAAATAAGCTGAAACTGTAAAATGCAGCGGAAACAACTTGCTAGAATGATGGTGGCTTATCTCTCAGAAGAGATGTGACAGTTGCGCTCATTCACAAGAAGATTCTTACAATGAGGCTTTGAAGGCCTTTTTTACAATAAACAGGAATGCCAAAAAACCTAGACATACAAAAACCTAACCCTAGGAGATGAAGCACCAAAATTCATGTGGGCCCCGTTTGGGTAAGTTAGTACATCAACTTCTCGAGGTCGTAACTTTTGCATACGATCTTTGTTTTAGGCGTATGGTAGACAATTGGAAAGGTATCATCGAGGAGATTCATTTTGGGGGTTCAATCATGCATTTGGCTATCCTTGAGAAGCTCGTTCCCAATAAACCTTCATTTAGGCCCTGAAAATGGCCCCGGAAGTTAAAACTTCTAAAAATAGTAAGTTGCCAAAATTGTCCGAAAACTATTTTGAGCTAGTTGGAAAAGGTGGGTGGCCACCGATATCCACCTCGATCAATCCTCCCTCCTTAGGAATCAATGGTATCCATTGTGTTGAGTTCCCCCATCAGATAAGGAAATTTATGTTGAATTTGGCCCCGGGTGAGCCACTTGCCTTGGTGCAGGAGTTGCCCTACTTTGAAGACTCGATAAAGATGGATCCTTTGTTGTCGTGTGCCCTTGATATGTGTGTCCACAATCTGATCATTGGATGTCTATTGTATGCAGTCAGGGTTGAGCTTTGTTGATTTCATCTTCTCTACTACATCTGAGGTGTCCAATAATGGTGGGAAATAAGGGCGAAGGAGATCCACGTTGAACACTGGGTGCAGGCCAAGGAAAGGAGGAATGTTGAGCTCAAAAGAATTATCCCCCATAGCCTTGGTGATGGTGTACGACCCATAATGGAGTGGGCGAAGCTTCCGATGGGGTCTTGTAAGGCGTTCTTTCTGCAAGTGCAACCAAACTTTGTCACCCACCTGAAACTTATGTGGCACCCGATGTTGATCATGGAGTTGCTTGTGCTTGTCATTGGACTTATGTAGGATATCCTAAACCTATTAGCGAATGTGCTGGATCTGCTCAATGAACTGGGTGGCTTTGTCAGCTTCAATTGGAGCAGGAGATGATTCGATCAAGGTGATCGCAAGGGGAAGTGAAACATCTATGGGACCCAATGGTTGGAATCTCAACCCCACTTGAAAGGGGCTATGGTCGGTTGAGCTATGCAGGGCTCGGTTGTAGCTATGTTGGACATAGGGATCTCATCCCATGTGCGAGGGTGCTTTGAATTATACATGTGAAGGATATGCACAATCATTCGATTGATGACCTCGGTTCGGCCATCTGTCTAGGGGTGGAAGGTCATGGATTTGGTGAACTTGTTGTCCAGCAGTGACCAGAGGCTCAACCAAAATGTGTTGAGAAATCGACTGTCCCGATCTGAGACAATGGTTTGTGGGATTCCAAAATGTACCTAGACTCGTTCAAAGAAGAGATTGGCAGTGGCCTCTACTGTGATGTTCTTCTTGCAGGAAACCAGAATCACCATCTTAGAAAAGCAATCAACAACCACAAAACACAGTCAGTTCCCCACTTGGTGGACGGGAGGCTCGACATGTAGTCCATTGAGATGGATTCCCATGGCCTGTCAGGAGTAGGAGGATGGGTGTACATGCCCTATTTCTTAGTGGTTGGTTTGGAAATAGCGCAGGAAGTGCAGGACTTGATATACTTGCTGACCTCATGTCGAAGTTTCAGCCAATAGAAATGTTTCTGTAGCATCGCCACTGTCGTTTCAACGTCGAAGTGTCCTGCCACCCGACTATAGCGGGCTTCCCAGATCAGCTTCGCTCCCTTGCTTTATGGAACATAGATATGGCCCAGATGACACAACAACCCATCCTGAAGATGGAAATTATCGACAGCTGCATTCGCACCCAACATTTGGTAGGTGGTGGCGAAGTTCGCGTCTGTCTCATAGAGTTGGGGGCATCCAGAGGTCTCGTGGCTACATGAGTCTAGCACCGTGGTGAGTGTCATGACTGGTGGTCTGCTAAGGCAATCAACGATGCGATTGGTGCTTCTTGTTTTATACTTGATGTTGAGGTGGAATTGCTGCAAGTATGTGGACCACTTTTGATGGCGATAATTTTTCAATTTTCCTTATGTATGCATGAACTGCAATGGATTATGATTAGTGTGGATAATTGTCTCCTTCCCAAGAATGTAATGTCTCCACTAGAGGCAGGATTTCACAATGGAGTACATTCTTTGTCCTATGTAGGGTATTTACGAAAAACATATAATAGTGTCTCACTATGATAGGCCATGGGGTGGTTGTGCTGAGTGAGAACGGTGCCCACCACATAGTCTGAAGCATATGTCTCGATCTCAAAGGGTTGTTACAGGTCTGGTAGTGATAGTACTGGGGATGAGCATAAGCGCTGCTTCAAATCGTCAAACACTTATTGTTGGGACCGAACCCATGCAAATTTTTCCTTACCACCACCCCTGGTTATTTGGCTAAGGGCCCATGCAATATGGGAGAATCCCAACATGAACCTGTGGTAGAAATTGGCAAGGCCGAAGAAACTCCAAATATCAGTGAGTGTGGTTTGGGCTGGTCAGTCATGGATGACTTGGATCTTGGTTGGATCCACATGTATTCCATGCTGATCAATTATGTAGCCCAGGTAATGGACCCTGTCCATGTCGAAGGAGCGTTTTTCCAAGTTGGCATATAGCTTGTGCTACCACAGGGTGTGCAGAACCTGTTGAATATGCTGCAAGTGTTCGACCCAAGTCTTGTTGTAAATGGGAATGTCATCCAGATATGCCACTACAAAACTATTGGTGAATGGTCGCAAGATATCGTCTATCATCCTCATGAAAGTGGCTGGAGAATTTGTCAAACCAAAGGGCATGACCAACCATTCAAAAAGTCCTTCCTTTGACTTGAAGGTAGTTTTCCATACATCTTTCTGTTCTATCGGGACCTGGTGGTAGCTAGACTTCAGATCAATCTTACTGAAGTATTTATCCCCTGTGAGTTGATCAAGGAGGTCGTCAATTCGGGGAATCGAGTACTGGTTTTTTATTGTGATTTTATTTAGAGCTCGGTAATCAATGCAGAGTCGCCAGGTTCCATATTTCGTTTGTACCAGCACGATTGGGCTCTCGCAAGGTGATGAGTTGGGATGGATGTGCCCCTTGTGGAGTAGTTCTTGGATCTATTGCTTGATCTCCTCATTCTCTATCAGAGAGTGGCGATACACTGGCCCATTGGGCAGTGGTGCGCTGGGGGTCAAATCAATGGGGTGCTTGACCTGGTAGTGCATAGGTACCTCGGTAGGTGAGGAGAAGATATCTGAGTATTCTTCCATGACCTTATCTACTTTCTTATGCTGTGTGGAGAGGTCATCCTCAGAGACTCTAGATGTGGCTATGATCTTTCGCTTATTATGAGAGCGAATCATGAAGAAGACAAACTTCCCCGTCTGAGAGATGACCTTCCTTCATTGCTAAGAATATATCTGTTTGGGTATGTGTTATATTCTTTGCACGAGAAGTAGTGTCTGAGCGCCTGCGCCGGGCGCGCAGGGGGGTAAGAGGGGGGTGCAGGGGCAGCGCCCCCGAATTTTTTTTTTTTGGGCCGACATATTTTCGTCGGTTTCGGGCCGACATATTATCGCCGGGCCGACATATTTCCGGGACCACATGATATTAGGTGGTTTTCGGCACATGGTTTTTGCCG
>JZKD02S1849952.1:70885-86408 GCA_000966675.3 Picea glauca | reverse complement strand
CTGCTTCAATTGTTGGAAGCTTCTCTCACATTCTTCTGTCCATTGAAATTTCTTCTCCTTCCTTTGCAAGGAAGTGATGGGGTGAGATATCCTTGAGAACCCTACAATGAACCTTATGTAGTATCCATATAGACCCATAAAGGATCTGACTTCAGTCACATTCTTTGGCGCTAACCATTCTTTGATGGCTTATATCTTCTCAGGATCCACGACTATCCCATCCTTTGAAATGATATGTCCCAAATAATGGATCTTTATTTGATAGAATGAACACTTGCTCAATTTGGAATACAGTTGGTGCTCTCTTATTACTTGCAGCACCATCCTCAGATGATGTTCATGTTTTTCCTCTGACTTGGAATACACCAGGATGTCATCCTAAAAGACTATGATGAACTTGTATAGGTATTATCTGAATACACCATTCATTAAGCACATGAAAACAATGGGTGCATTTGATAATCCAAATGGCACCACTGTGAATTCATAATGACCATACCTTGTTCTGAAGGCAGTATTGATGATGTCTTCATCCTTTATCCTTATCTGGTGGTACCCTAACCTGATACCTATTTTTGAAAATATCTTGGCATCCTTCAACTGATCAAAGAGATCATCGATCCTTGGCAAATGATACTTGTTATTAATAGTCACTTTGTTCAACTGTCTGAAATTGATGCACATTCTCAATGTCCTATATTTCTTTTTCACGAACAAGACCGGGGCACCCTAAGGTGACACACTTGGGCATATATACCCCTTATTCAAAATTTATTCAAGATGCAATTGCAGTTCTTTCAGCTCTGGTGTACTCATTTTGTAAGGAGTCTTTTGACACTAGAGCTTCTCCTAGCATTAGGTTTATAGAGAAATCAATATCTCTCTTTGGGGGTAGTCCCGGTACCTCCTTGAATACATCTTCAAAATCTTCCATAACTGCATGGTCTTCAATATTTGACACCTAATCCTTATGTGCTTCCTCCATATGGGCTGGAAATATTTGGTAGCGCTTCCTATAGCACTTTTTTAGCTACATTGCTGAGATTTCTCTGATAGTCACTGCTCTTGGGATTTCTTGCACTCTCATTGGGTTTCCTTTCTCATCTAGGCAATTGAATTCCTTGTTATGACAATCTAACATGGCATGGTGCTGGTCCAACCAATCCATCCCAATTAGACATTCATAGGAACCTAAAGGTAAGATGTTCAATTCATCCCTTGTGCCTGGTCCATTCATGTCCACTAAACAAGACTTAACCAATGCAATAAATTTTCTTTTGGCTCCTGTAGACAGCTGCACTAACCAATATTTTCCAATCTTGTTTCTTGGAAAATGAAAACTTTCCACCATTTTTGGATCTATATAACTATGACTAGCCCCTGAATCAATTAAAATAGTAAAGGCATGGTTATTTATCATACCTTCAACTTCAATCATGTGTGATTGAAACTCAACTTGCTTGTTGTCCAGGGATGCATAGATCCTTGGTATTATACTACCCATGTCCTCCACTATTTATTCTTGCTGAATATTGTGGACAACTCTCATTTTGCTATTTTTGTGGGGACAATCTCTATACTTGTGGTCTACCTGACAACCCCAACATTGAATGGGTATCTTCCTTGGCCTTTGTCCCCCTACCTCAGTCATTCTCTTCTCTCTAAAATACGGTTTTCCTTGAGGACTATTTCTAAAAAAGGATGTCTTAGATCCCTTCTTCCTCTGATCCATTTTTAATTTCTTCTTATCTTCCAAATATTTCTGGAAAGTGGGTTTTTCTCTTTGCTACTAATATAAGCATTTTTCTCTCCTTATAGTTTCTTCCATAGTTTTAGGATCATCATATTGGATATTTTCATTGATGGAAGGTGGCAATCCACTTAGATACCTTTGAATTTTGAGAGTCTCATCCTTGATGAAAGGAATGTACTTCAACAACTCTAGGAATCTCCTTTCATACTCATCAATGGACATGCTACCCAGCTTGAGTTCAAAGAACTCTTTCATCTTTCTGTCATAGTATCTCTTAGTCAAGTATTTATTTTCAAAGTGTCTCTTGAATTCCTTCCAACTAAAATTTTTCTCTTTAATGTGTTGCACCTGCACAAGTTGATCCCACCACATGGATGCCTTTCCTTTTAGTTGATACATTGCAATTCTCTCTTCTGCATGAGAGGAGTAATTCTGTAGTTGGAAATATTTCATCATGCCAAGAAGCCATGTCTTGGAATATTCCTACTTATTGTGCTCTCCATCAAACGTAGGAGGCTTAATCTTCATTTCTCCCTTCAGTTCATCCACTCCAGATCTCTTGTGTTTTTTGATAAGAGATGGGCTTGAACTATTGTGAGCCCTCCTCTTCGAGTGCCCTTGGGAGTGATGATGGTGTCTGCCAACACTCATTGATTTCCTCCTCTCATCAGGGGATCTAGAACTTCCTGATTTACTAGAGTCACTCTCTCTATCCAATTTATTTTCTATCCTTTCTAGTATCTGTACAAACTTTATGTTGAATTCTCCCAATTATTCCTTGGATTTCATGAGCTTTTTTTTATCTTCTCGGTGATTCAGACACCTTTTTTCAATCTTTCAACGATTTTCATCATGTCTCCCCCCCTCATCTATCTCTTCTCCATGCCCATTGAAGTTTGATCATTCAAATCCAAAATGGACATCCATTCCTTTAGCTTCATTTTTTGAATTGAAAGCATTCAGTGCCTCCTCCATTTCTCTGCACTATGTGGCAATTCAGTTTAGTTCTCACAATCGTTAACTCTGCAAACACAATGTGAAGTCAACCGAATTTTACACGCAAATAGTCTTTAACAATTTCCACAGTATTCATAAACCAATCTGATTCAAAGAAAACTTTCAGATTTCATTCTGCAGTTCTCAATCAATAAGGAATACCTGTGGATCTTCTCTTTCTAATATCTACTCTATTCTGCAATAGTTTTCAGGAACTAGCCCCTTTCTCTTATCCCCCAACCCATGCGACCATGGGTTATGGCCAAAAACTAGGTCGATAGGTGCTTATTCGAGACTTCAGGCCTCTAGCTTTGGAAGTTTTCAAAGCACATCACAACAATTTTCTCAGAGTTCCAGATTGACTAACTCGTGAAATAGGGTGGATCAATAGTCCACGACCACCCAACATCCAACGATTAGCACTCACTATGGAACCTCAAGAATCTGATCTCTGGAACTTCGGAGCTTCAGAGATTTGGGACTTTGGAGGATTTCACATCTGCACACCCCCAACACCTCGAACCATTAATATCCGAACACTTCCATGTCAACTTTGGTGACATCATTACGTCTCTTCACCTCGACGTTATGAAAATTTTGAAAGTTATTCCTTTCATTCCCTTATGAACCATTCTTTCGAAGCGTCAAGTCTTCGAACTTCACAACTAGCACCATGCGTCCACTGGGACCCACAGTTTCCATACTTGAACTAATATAATGAATAGTCACCTCATTTAATGCCTTTCAAATTGTGGGGGCATGCAATGACGGTTTGGAGTAACTTGACTTTTGTCCCACAATTCTGTTGACGCTGACACATAACCCCCTGGTCAAACCGTGGTTTGGATTGCAAGACTTCCTTGGGGAATTAACTCTTATGCAACTTGGGTTCCCGCAATGCCTCATGGTCATCAATCTTGATGTATCATGATCAATGCCAGTGTGGGTCTGCTGACCTTTAACTATGTCATGTAACCTCAAGGCCCACATAGTACAACTAACAACATTCTAGGTGGGGGCACATGGAAGGTATAGGGGAGATCCACGTCACCTCCAGGTGATGTCATCATGACTCACTACTTCGACTCTTTGGGGCTTCAGAACTTCAGGCTTTAGGATTTCTCTTCTCATCACACACTCATTCTCCTGATTGTCGAAATCTTGAACAAGCCAATATGTTGACATGTGTCCGTCTTCACGGACGGTCCAGATTATCTCTGGACTTCAGAGCTTCGAGAGCTCTTTGTCCTAAATATCATGCTGTAACTTCCAACCTTGAATTGATCCAATGGTTCTAGACCAAATTCATCCCAATCCAATGGTCAATCTCTTCTCCCTAGATCAACGATGTAGATCCACTTCAGGGACTTTGGGGCTTTGTCCTCTTCGCCTTTATAACACATACTTTGTCGAAGTCTCAAATTATTAAGGACTTGCATATTAACCCTCTTGCACTTTTCTCCAGATATGACAGTTGAGAATTTTCCTCCTTATCCTGAACAGATTCCAATGACCCACAATATTATGCGGCCCATTACCACTTCTGTCATGATTTTATAATACCGCTACACCTCCTGAGCTTCGTAACACAACCAAGGTAACCTATTGGCACCATTTCTCTCTGAACCTTGGTTCTAATGACCACTTATCTGGCCCATCCAGGATCAGTGCTTGAAACTTGGCTCTGATACCAATTTGTAACGTCCCAAGCCACCAACAGGTCGGGCAACGTCACTTCCATACATCTCTCTATGCCCTGATACCAATTTTTTTAACTCCCCCGACCACCCAAGCCAGGCCATGTTATCTCGTATAAATAAAAATTGTCATATAACTATAATTGAAACCATATACAAAGAACATATTCTGCTAATACACATACTGATGCAAAAATAACAGTAAAATCATACATGCAGTAATTCAGAAAAAACCATAGATGTAACAACATATATAAATACATAGCAGGTGAATGAATAGGGAATGAATACTTATATTTTAATTGAGATCCACCAACTGCATGCATACCTTCCACAAACCTCCTAGCCTTAGAACACACTTCTAATCACACTCAATAGTGGGTCACCCCAGAGATGGGACTAAGCTTCGCCCAGGCAAGGGAATCCTAGGCTAGGCTGAGGTTACAGGAAATTACACAGTGCAATTGGAAGAATTATCTCTAGGAGCCTTCTTACGCCCACTACTCACGGACTCTCATTCCCCACATTCTTTTTCCACCCCAAGAATATGCACCTTCATTGTTTTTAATATACTAGATATAAAATGTATGCAGAATTGAAATAAAATGCTTGTAATGGCAGAATAACAACAATATAACCAGAACATTCACCACAATAACACTGAAATGATATAAGAATAACAACAGAAATAACAATTTGAATCTAAAAGAAATGTTCACGGGCCTCTTTGAGGGGGCAACCTCAAGTTGAGCAGAGCTCTATTACAATAATATCCAAGATAAGGTTTTCATACCCTCGACTCCTATTTATACTAAAAAGAAGCATCTAGAGGAAGATCCTTCTAGAAGCGAAAGCTTCTATTAGGTCTTCTTACATCTGCCTTATTCTATTTTATTGNCTGCTTCAATTGTTGGAAGCTTCTCTCACATTCTTCTGTCCATTGAAATTTCTTCTCCTTCCTTTGCAAGGAAGTGATGGGGTGAGATATCCTTGAGAACCCTACAATGAACCTTATGTAGTATCCATATAGACCCATAAAGGATCTGACTTCAGTCACATTCTTTGGCGCTAACCATTCTTTGATGGCTTATATCTTCTCAGGATCCACGACTATCCCATCCTTTGAAATGATATGTCCCAAATAATGGATCTTTATTTGATAGAATGAACACTTGCTCAATTTGGAATACAGTTGGTGCTCTCTTATTACTTGCAGCACCATCCTCAGATGATGTTCATGTTTTTCCTCTGACTTGGAATACACCAGGATGTCATCCTAAAAGACTATGATGAACTTGTATAGGTATTATCTGAATACACCATTCATTAAGCACATGAAAACAATGGGTGCATTTGATAATCCAAATGGCACCACTGTGAATTCATAATGACCATACCTTGTTCTGAAGGCAGTATTGATGATGTCTTCATCCTTTATCCTTATCTGGTGGTACCCTAACCTGATACCTATTTTTGAAAATATCTTGGCATCCTTCAACTGATCAAAGAGATCATCGATCCTTGGCAAATGATACTTGTTATTAATAGTCACTTTGTTCAACTGTCTGAAATTGATGCACATTCTCAATGTCCTATATTTCTTTTTCACGAACAAGACCGGGGCACCCTAAGGTGACACACTTGGGCATATATACCCCTTATTCAAAATTTATTCAAGATGCAATTGCAGTTCTTTCAGCTCTGGTGTACTCATTTTGTAAGGAGTCTTTTGACACTAGAGCTTCTCCTAGCATTAGGTTTATAGAGAAATCAATATCTCTCTTTGGGGGTAGTCCCGGTACCTCCTTGAATACATCTTCAAAATCTTCCATAACTGCATGGTCTTCAATATTTGACACCTAATCCTTATGTGCTTCCTCCATATGGGCTGGAAATATTTGGTAGCGCTTCCTATAGCACTTTTTTAGCTACATTGCTGAGATTTCTCTGATAGTCACTGCTCTTGGGATTTCTTGCACTCTCATTGGGTTTCCTTTCTCATCTAGGCAATTGAATTCCTTGTTATGACAATCTAACATGGCATGGTGCTGGTCCAACCAATCCATCCCAATTAGACATTCATAGGAACCTAAAGGTAAGATGTTCAATTCATCCCTTGTGCCTGGTCCATTCATGTCCACTAAACAAGACTTAACCAATGCAATAAATTTTCTTTTGGCTCCTGTAGACAGCTGCACTAACCAATATTTTCCAATCTTGTTTCTTGGAAAATGAAAACTTTCCACCATTTTTGGATCTATATAACTATGACTAGCCCCTGAATCAATTAAAATAGTAAAGGCATGGTTATTTATCATACCTTCAACTTCAATCATGTGTGATTGAAACTCAACTTGCTTGTTGTCCAGGGATGCATAGATCCTTGGTATTATACTACCCATGTCCTCCACTATTTATTCTTGCTGAATATTGTGGACAACTCTCATTTTGCTATTTTTGTGGGGACAATCTCTATACTTGTGGTCTACCTGACAACCCCAACATTGAATGGGTATCTTCCTTGGCCTTTGTCCCCCTACCTCAGTCATTCTCTTCTCTCTAAAATACGGTTTTCCTTGAGGACTATTTCTAAAAAAGGATGTCTTAGATCCCTTCTTCCTCTGATCCATTTTTAATTTCTTCTTATCTTCCAAATATTTCTGGAAAGTGGGTTTTTCTCTTTGCTACTAATATAAGCATTTTTCTCTCCTTATAGTTTCTTCCATAGTTTTAGGATCATCATATTGGATATTTTCATTGATGGAAGGTGGCAATCCACTTAGATACCTTTGAATTTTGAGAGTCTCATCCTTGATGAAAGGAATGTACTTCAACAACTCTAGGAATCTCCTTTCATACTCATCAATGGACATGCTACCCAGCTTGAGTTCAAAGAACTCTTTCATCTTTCTGTCATAGTATCTCTTAGTCAAGTATTTATTTTCAAAGTGTCTCTTGAATTCCTTCCAACTAAAATTTTTCTCTTTAATGTGTTGCACCTGCACAAGTTGATCCCACCACATGGATGCCTTTCCTTTTAGTTGATACATTGCAATTCTCTCTTCTGCATGAGAGGAGTAATTCTGTAGTTGGAAATATTTCATCATGCCAAGAAGCCATGTCTTGGAATATTCCTACTTATTGTGCTCTCCATCAAACGTAGGAGGCTTAATCTTCATTTCTCCCTTCAGTTCATCCACTCCAGATCTCTTGTGTTTTTTGATAAGAGATGGGCTTGAACTATTGTGAGCCCTCCTCTTCGAGTGCCCTTGGGAGTGATGATGGTGTCTGCCAACACTCATTGATTTCCTCCTCTCATCAGGGGATCTAGAACTTCCTGATTTACTAGAGTCACTCTCTCTATCCAATTTATTTTCTATCCTTTCTAGTATCTGTACAAACTTTATGTTGAATTCTCCCAATTATTCCTTGGATTTCATGAGCTTTTTTTTATCTTCTCGGTGATTCAGACACCTTTTTTCAATCTTTCAACGATTTTCATCATGTCTCCCCCCCTCATCTATCTCTTCTCCATGCCCATTGAAGTTTGATCATTCAAATCCAAAATGGACATCCATTCCTTTAGCTTCATTTTTTGAATTGAAAGCATTCAGTGCCTCCTCCATTTCTCTGCACTATGTGGCAATTCAGTTTAGTTCTCACAATCGTTAACTCTGCAAACACAATGTGAAGTCAACCGAATTTTACACGCAAATAGTCTTTAACAATTTCCACAGTATTCATAAACCAATCTGATTCAAAGAAAACTTTCAGATTTCATTCTGCAGTTCTCAATCAATAAGGAATACCTGTGGATCTTCTCTTTCTAATATCTACTCTATTCTGCAATAGTTTTCAGGAACTAGCCCCTTTCTCTTATCCCCCAACCCATGCGACCATGGGTTATGGCCAAAAACTAGGTCGATAGGTGCTTATTCGAGACTTCAGGCCTCTAGCTTTGGAAGTTTTCAAAGCACATCACAACAATTTTCTCAGAGTTCCAGATTGACTAACTCGTGAAATAGGGTGGATCAATAGTCCACGACCACCCAACATCCAACGATTAGCACTCACTATGGAACCTCAAGAATCTGATCTCTGGAACTTCGGAGCTTCAGAGATTTGGGACTTTGGAGGATTTCACATCTGCACACCCCCAACACCTCGAACCATTAATATCCGAACACTTCCATGTCAACTTTGGTGACATCATTACGTCTCTTCACCTCGACGTTATGAAAATTTTGAAAGTTATTCCTTTCATTCCCTTATGAACCATTCTTTCGAAGCGTCAAGTCTTCGAACTTCACAACTAGCACCATGCGTCCACTGGGACCCACAGTTTCCATACTTGAACTAATATAATGAATAGTCACCTCATTTAATGCCTTTCAAATTGTGGGGGCATGCAATGACGGTTTGGAGTAACTTGACTTTTGTCCCACAATTCTGTTGACGCTGACACATAACCCCCTGGTCAAACCGTGGTTTGGATTGCAAGACTTCCTTGGGGAATTAACTCTTATGCAACTTGGGTTCCCGCAATGCCTCATGGTCATCAATCTTGATGTATCATGATCAATGCCAGTGTGGGTCTGCTGACCTTTAACTATGTCATGTAACCTCAAGGCCCACATAGTACAACTAACAACATTCTAGGTGGGGGCACATGGAAGGTATAGGGGAGATCCACGTCACCTCCAGGTGATGTCATCATGACTCACTACTTCGACTCTTTGGGGCTTCAGAACTTCAGGCTTTAGGATTTCTCTTCTCATCACACACTCATTCTCCTGATTGTCGAAATCTTGAACAAGCCAATATGTTGACATGTGTCCGTCTTCACGGACGGTCCAGATTATCTCTGGACTTCAGAGCTTCGAGAGCTCTTTGTCCTAAATATCATGCTGTAACTTCCAACCTTGAATTGATCCAATGGTTCTAGACCAAATTCATCCCAATCCAATGGTCAATCTCTTCTCCCTAGATCAACGATGTAGATCCACTTCAGGGACTTTGGGGCTTTGTCCTCTTCGCCTTTATAACACATACTTTGTCGAAGTCTCAAATTATTAAGGACTTGCATATTAACCCTCTTGCACTTTTCTCCAGATATGACAGTTGAGAATTTTCCTCCTTATCCTGAACAGATTCCAATGACCCACAATATTATGCGGCCCATTACCACTTCTGTCATGATTTTATAATACCGCTACACCTCCTGAGCTTCGTAACACAACCAAGGTAACCTATTGGCACCATTTCTCTCTGAACCTTGGTTCTAATGACCACTTATCTGGCCCATCCAGGATCAGTGCTTGAAACTTGGCTCTGATACCAATTTGTAACGTCCCAAGCCACCAACAGGTCGGGCAACGTCACTTCCATACATCTCTCTATGCCCTGATACCAATTTTTTTAACTCCCCCGACCACCCAAGCCAGGCCATGTTATCTCGTATAAATAAAAATTGTCATATAACTATAATTGAAACCATATACAAAGAACATATTCTGCTAATACACATACTGATGCAAAAATAACAGTAAAATCATACATGCAGTAATTCAGAAAAAACCATAGATGTAACAACATATATAAATACATAGCAGGTGAATGAATAGGGAATGAATACTTATATTTTAATTGAGATCCACCAACTGCATGCATACCTTCCAAAAACCTCCTAGCCTTAGACCACACTTCTAATCACACTCAATAGTGGGTCACCCCAGAGATGGGACTAAGCTTCGCCCAGGAAAGGGAATCCTAGGCTAGGCTGAGGTTACAGGAAATTACACAATGCAATTGGAAGAATTCTCTCCAGGAGCCTTCTTACGCACACTACTCACGGACTCTCATTCCCCACATTCTTGTTCCACCCCAAGAATATGCACCTTCATTGTTTTTAATATACTAGATATAAAATGTATGCAGAAATGAAATAAAATGCTTGTAATGGCAGAATAACAACAATATAACCAGAACATTCACCACAATAACACTGAAATGATATAAGAATAACAACAGAAATAACACTTTGAATCTAAAATAAATGTTCACGGGCCTCTTTGAGGGGGCAACCTCAAGTTGAGCAGAGCTCTATTACAATAATATCCAAGATAAGGTTTTCATACCCTCGATTCCTATTTATACTAAAAAGAAGCATCTAGAGAAAGACCCTTCTAGAAGCGAAAGCTTCTATTAGGTCTTCTTACATCCGCCTTATTCTATTTTATTGAAAGGCCTTATTAATATTGACCTTTATTACATCCGAATATATTGTTCTACCTATGTGCAGGTTAGGACCCTAACATGTCCACCCCCTTAAAAACAACCTTGTCCTCAAGGCTTGAGATGAGGAAATTGTTGCAGAATGGTAGTTGGTTCCCAAGTGGTGCCTGCTGGAGTTGTATATTTCCACTGTACTAGCACTTTCTTGATGGTTCTCTGACGTAGGTGATGCTCACGCTGGTCCAAAACTGATTCTGGCTGTAGCCAAATGGATCCTTCTTCAGCTAACTCTAGAAGGTTGGTTTGAATTTGTCACTTAACTTCAATCACCTTCTTTAAGAATGAAACATGAAAAACATGATGTAACTTCGAATTGTTGGGCAAAGCTAACTTATAGGTGACTTGTCCCACATGCTTGAGAATGGTATAAGGACCACAAAATTTGGGCACTAGATTCTAACAATGCTCGTCCTTGAGGGAAGTTTTCTTGTAAGGTTGCAGTCGAAGAAACAATTGATCCCCTTCTGCAAATTGACGTTAAGAGTGACCTTGATCTGCTTATTGCTTCATGTGATTCTGTGCCATGACCAAATTCTCTTTGAGGGTACATAAAATAGCCTCTCAAGTTGTAAGTGTTAGGTCAACCACCTCGACCTTCAAGGCACTCGATAAGTATGAGAGAACTGAAGGTGGTTTTTATCCATATACCACTTCAAAAGGATTCATGCGTGTAGTTGTATGGTATGAAGTGTTGTACCACCATTCAGCTAGGGGTAACCATTGAGCCCATTGATTTTTATTTTTCGAGGCAAAACACCTCAAATATGTTTCCAAACACTTGTTGACAACTTCCATTTGGCCATCAGTATGGGGATGATAAGCTGTGATGAGATGCAATTTAGTGCCTTGTATCTTGAATAGTTCTTGCCAAAAATTGCTTGTGAAAGTTGGGTCGCGATATGAAACAATTGAGTGCGGCATGCCATGAAGCTTGAAGACCTGATCCATGAAGATTTGAGCCATCGTGGATGCTATAAATGGGTGTTGAAGGGTGCATAAATGAGAATACTTGGAAAGGCGATCAACAACCACCATGATGACAGATTTATTTCTCGATTTGGGTAAGCCAGTAATAAAATCCATAGAGATATCCTTCCAAATAGCAGGTGGAATCGGGAGCAGTTGTAGTGTGCTCGACGATTTGACTATTTCTCCCTTGTTGCATTGACACACATCACATTCAGCTACAAAATTATGAATTTCCTGTTTCATACCCTCTCAAAAAAAGGAACATTTGACCCTGTCATAGGTTTGGGTGAACTCGGAGTGCCCTGCTGTGGGTGTAGCATGAAGCTTAGAAAGTACCATGGATTTAAGATTTGATTGTTTTCTTAAATACAAATGACCTTTATATCAAAGTTCCTCATGGAGCCAAGAGTACCCTGGGGAAGCTAGAGCCTTGGACTGCAATTGGTGGATCAACTACGAACTTTTGGGATCTTGTAGCCATTCCTGGTGAACGGCTTGGAGCCAATCTAGTACAATGAATGAAAGAGAAAAAAGGGATCCTTCATCTTCATATTTTTGGTAAATTTCATCCACAACCAAATTGTCTTTGCCTTTCTTATAAATAATCTCATAATCATATCAAAAGAGTTTAGTCACCCATTTTTGTTGTTCTAGGGAGGAAATGTGTTGTTCTAGAAAATACTTGAGGCTTTGATGGTCTGTCTTAATTTGGAAACATTGCCCCAATAGATAAGGATGCCACATATCCACGACATGGAGAATAGCCAACATTTCCTTTTCATAGATGTATTTTCCTATATTTCTTTCAGATAGTTGCTTGTTGGTAAAGGCCAAAGGTCGACCCTCTTGCATAAGGATAACACCAATTCATTTCCCTGAGGCATCACATTCCAACACAAAGGTCTTTGTGAAATCGGGAAGGGCGAGGACTAGAGTGGAGCACATGGCCATCTTCAAGGTCTGAAAAGCTTGAGCAGTAGCTTGAGTCCAAGTGAAAGAGTTCTTTTTTAGGAGAGCAGTGAGAGGTGTTGCAATCTTTCCATAATTCTTAACAAACTTGTGATAATACCCTGTTAATCCTAGAAATACACGCAAGATATTAAGAGTCTTTGGGTGAGGCCAGTCTTGCTTAGCTTCAATATTTTTAGGATCCACCATGACGCCATCTTTTCCAACTAGATAACCCAAGCATTCTACTTCTGAGGTGCCAAAATCGCATTTACACTATTTTAGGAAAAGTTTGTGTTGAGAGAGTAGATGAAGAACTCAATCCACATGAGCAATATGGTCTGTCTAGGTTTTTCTATAGATGAGGATATCATCAAAGAAAAATACGACAAAATGGTGAAGAAAAGGATGAAAGACATGATTCATGAGGCTTTGGAAGGTGGAGGGGGCATTACACAAGACAAAGGGCATGACCAAAAACTCATAGTGGCCCTCATGAGTTCTAAAGGAAGTCTTGGGAATGTCTGCCTCTTTCATACGTATCTAGTGGTAGCTCGAATGAAGATCCATTTTAGTGAATAATTGGGCGCCACTCAATTCATCCAGGAGGTCATCAATGACATGAATGGGGAGTTTGTCTTTGATGGTAAGTTTGTTGAGGGCATGGAAGTCAGGACACATTCACCAAGAGCCTTCTTTCCTTAGGACTATGACCATAGGAGACGAGTAGGGGCTCATACTAGGGAAAATAACGCCTGCATTAAGGAGTTCCTAAACCATTTTCTCAATTTTATTTTATGGGAAAAGGGGTGACGATACAGACGGATATTGGGAGGAAGGATTTCAGGTACAAGGGGAATGGAATGATCATGAACACCACGGGAAGGAGGGATGCCTTGGGGAGTGGAAAAGGCCAATTGATGTTTAGAAAGGATGGCTTGGAGGTCTTGCGGTACCAAGGGTGTCTATGTTGCTTGTATGGCATGGAGTTGGGTGATAACACCAGAATGACCCTTTTTGAGCAGCTTTTCCATGTGATGGGAACTAATGATCTTAGCTGAACTAACGGTGATGCCTTGGAACTTATATTGGTGGCCCTCTTGGTCGAATTGCATGGTTAAGTCTTTAAAATCCATGAGAATGGGACCCAAATTCCTTAGCCAGTCTGCACCCAACAAAATGTCACAACCTCCCATGTCGATAGCAAACATATGGGATTTCAGGTGGTATTCACCCATTTGGAGACACACATTTTCACAACGCCCTCCACATTTCATGGAACCACTATTGGCAATCATGATTTGGAAATTATTGGCGACATGGACATAGCAATGAGTTTCTTAGGTAATGCGGCGATGAATAAAATTATGGGTGCTACCACTATCAACCAGAATGATGACCTTCCAATGCTTGATGTAACCGATTAGCTTGAGGGTTTGGGGATTGGAGAAGCTAGTGAGAGCATTGAGGGAAATGACCGGTTCTACTTCGGGAGGTTCTGAGGGAGGGGTTATGTTAGTGGATTTAGGTGACTCAGACACAGAGGGAGTTTCTTCATCTTATTTTGAAATATCCTCAGAGATGGACATAAAAAGATTTTGTTCTTTACACTTGTGGCCCGGGAAATATTTTTCATCACAGTTATAACAAAGGCCTTTGAGTTGGAATTCAACCATTTCAGCCCTAGTCAATTTTTGGATCTTTAGTGGTGTAGAGGGAGTAGTGGGATTTACTAGTTTAGGATGATGGATAAAGGAGGGTTTGCGGTTTTGAGTAGATACAACCTGTTTCTCTTCTTTAGCTCTTTTGGTAGCCTCCATTCAACTTTCAGGCCAATCTATGAGGACATGGGCTCGAATTTCATCCTTGAGGCCGTTGATAAAACACTCTCAGAAAAAGGCATCAGACATGCCCTCTTTTCTAAAATCCAGGTGCTCAAAGGTAGCTATAAAGTCTTCCACGGTTCCTAATTATTTCATCTTTGTCAAATGGCCCAAATGGTTGGTGTCAGTGTCAAAGATTTCATAAAGCTCTGCCACAAAGTGTGTCCACGCAATATACCCTTGACAAGAAGTTTTTCTCCATTGCCACCATTGCCAACGTTCTTGATCTAGATGGAGAACACCATACCGGAGTTTGGCCAGTTCATATGTAATGTCAAATAAAGAGAAGTAATGTTCCATTTGGGTTACCCAACCAGTGGGGTTCGAGCCATCAAATTTGGTCACATCCACCTGTAGGAGGTTGTAGTAGCCGTAAAAAAAATACAAAATTTAATTCTAATTTAGCATATAATTCTTTCTTATACTAAAATAATTCAATCACCAACATATGAGCATATGATATTCGACAAAAAAATTAAAATTTTATCCACAACATAAGAATTACTCAACAAAATAATTAAATTACCTCTCCTTGATGCTAATTCCCCCATCAATTTGGTTGTTCATTACTGAACTGTGTCAAACATGGCCCAAAACCGAGTTTCCACCCTACCAACTAGGACAACTTCCTAGCTCCAGGATAGCATATGGATATCCTAGCCCCCGTTCCCAAAACCTCCAGCAAACCGATGCCCCTTGTACTGATCCTTTGCACGACTCCCCAACTCAAGCTCTCTCCAACCAGTTCCCAAATCCAAGAGAGCCCTCCCCCAAAATCCAAGTTGAATGATAATCCCCTTCCGTCAACCCTCTTCCGCTCATATCCCCCCTTCACCGCCCTTTCTCCTTATTTAATTCTTTACCTACACATTTATTACCTTATCCACCTAGTTAATGCCCCTTATCCATTTATTAATGTTTCTTATCCATTTATTAATGCTCCTTATCCCCTCTTCTGTAAACCCTTAATCTAAACAATATAA
>JZKD02S1849941.1:73048-86410 GCA_000966675.3 Picea glauca | reverse complement strand
ATTTTAAATTAATAAAAACTTTTTATATTGCTCCGAAATTAGAATTCTCCCAATAACACCCTTTAATTAGATTAATCAGAATCCTCCCAATAACATCATTTAATTACAATATTCTTCACAATTTATATTATTAATCAATCTATACGCCTAATACATAAAATAAAATAAATCTATGTTTGAATTTTTGTCAGACATAAAATAAATCTGTATTCGTTACTGTCATTGACAGAACAGCGGAACAATCGATATTTTGTTAATGCTTACTGACACTTCCGATCGTAGTTCCAAGTTGTTCTTCCGGGTTCGAAACAGAATTTACTAAAACATGTAAATCCAAACAATAATATTATTAATCAATCTATACGCTTAATACATAAAACAAAATAAAATAAATCCCTGTTTGTTTTTCCTCAGACATAAAATAAATCTCTGTTTGTTCCTTCACTGAACTGTGTCATAACAATCAAATTTTTGTTAATGCTTCATAACAGTTCCGACAGTAGTTCCAAGTTGTTCGCCCTGCTTCAAAATAGAATTTATTGAAACATGTAAATCCAAACCGTAGCTCCAAGTTGTTTGTCCAGCTTCAAACTGGATTCTATTAATGCATGTAAATCGAAAAGAAAATTTATTCATCCATGAAGATCGAAAGATTTTGGGCGGTTTTAAATTAATGTTATGAAGATTCTTCTGATTAAAAAAAATCTGGCGAAGCGTGAGTGCTGTCCAACCCAAAATGACTGTGAGGAGAATAGGAAAGAATAGCGTTCCATTGGTTGAGACTGGATCCAGCTATCATCCATCCTTTAGTCAATCAATGCATGCATGTGCAACTGTTAAAATGGATGGTATGAATTCCGTGATCGCATTGAAGTAAGTGACGTCAAAAGCCAGTTAATTTCCCATTAAGTTTATCGAAATAGATTTTATACACTAAGGTCTTTCATCCAGGGTTCAAATTTATCTTACCTAATAGGTATCAAGTGAAATTTTGATGAAGTTCATTTGTTTTTCATGTTTGTCATTTTAGTTTTATTTCAAAATAATTTTAAGGTCTTTCATCCAGGGTTCAAATTTATCTTACCTAATAGGTATCAAGTGAAATTTTGATGAAGTTAATTTGTTTTTCATGTTCGTCATTTTAGTTTTACTCCAAAATTTTGATGGCGTTCATTTGTTTTTCATGTCGGTCATTTTAATTTTATTTAAATTGTTTATCAAAATAGATAATCAATTAACTATTAATACTTTATGTGAACTAGGACTATAAACTAATTAAATTTCAAGAATTGGAAGTTTAAAACTAATTAAATTTTGTTTATTGTTATATTTAATCCTCCAACAAACCATTATCCAATCCCTATTCAAACCATTACGCAACCGTGAAATCTAGGTAGGTGACACATTATAGTAAACTAAACGCCTAGAATTTATGAAAGGTTGAGATTTTTTATAACAATAAATTTTGTATCCATTTGTAAAATACGTCTAAAAAACAAAAAAAACCAGGCCTGCAAGTTCCATCTATATGATAATAAACGGAAAAACGACTGATATTTTGTATTTGTACATGGTCTTGTCACATATATAGAGATATTTTATGACTAGTGATCGCCGTCATCTGGAGTCGGAAGGGACATGGCTTCTTCGTGATTCGTCTTCTTCTAATAAGTGTAAACGGACGATTCCTCTGACCGAATTTAATGGGACTGCGAATCTGGTGGAACCGTCCAATTTTCTATCTAATATTAAAATCTAGGTCAACTTGATTGCAGAGTTGAGAGATATTCCAAAATCAAGCACGTGTGTTGTCCTCCGCACCTCACGTTGAATGCATCCCCAGAGGCCATTTTAGCCCGCCAATATCAGAGAATCCCTACTGTGTTGTCATTGTCCTGAGCTTATGTGTTTCGCATTGTTGTTCCTACTTTCAGATTCTTGCCCCATTATAAACTGTCGAATGTTGACCTTTATTAAATTCGAGGGAGAGTTGTTCCACCCGAAATTGGAGGTCGCACATGCTCCACGGTCACCATGTGGTGCGATGTTCCGTGAGTTGAATGACTGGAGATTTAGTGCTCCTCTGAAGCCAATACGAAAGTCCACGAAGATGACAAGAGGAGCTGTACTCGTTAATGCTTAATACGCACTAAGCTTGTGGAAGTTAGAGATGCAGACTACAACGATTTCTGAATAGAATAGGTCATCTTTTGTCCAGAGTAGTTGTTTTGGTCTTGGTACACCTATCCACCGAATTTTGAGAGTGGCCTTTGACCAGGGAGATGTGGAACATCTCACGCAATTGTTTCTTGTTTTGAAGGAAAAACGGCCTTGTCTAACTGTTCTATGAAATGGTTTTCTTTCATGGAAATGGTTATTTTTGAATGTAGAAATGGATTCAGTATATTGAAAATTCCTAGATCACTTGGATTATACAGAAATAATCACTAGAATCTACAAATCTAACAATTTCTCTTCTAATTTTGATCAAATATCTCCAGAAAATATCGTCAAAAATATCATTTCATAACTACAACAAAAAGAAACCCAACACATTGCATTTAACAATTTTTAAAGAAAAATCAAATCCAAAATTATGTATTAAAAACCCAAATATGTGAGGAAGTTGATTCGATTGTTTCGATATCATTGTAACTAGAGAGATGTTATATGCCCTGCTAGCACTAGAAGTAACCTCCAGATTGCATCGAAGGTAAGCACAATACCCATCAGTTTATATGTCACAGGTTGGTTTTAAAGAGGTCAAATCGATGCAGACTCAAGACAATATTGTTTCAATTCAGAAAACAGGGACCAACATGCACAAGGAGGGGAGGTCTTGATTAACTTCAGTGAGTAAGTTGAGCTTAAGTGTGAGTAGAGGGAAGACTTAGTGAGAAAGATGAGCAAGATTGTTATGGGCATTAGGCCTTCCAGCAACTCGGAGAAGACAAACTCAGGCTAAGGATCACTCTTAAGCGTAAGTTCAGACACTAAAACATTTCCACACAACACAGTCACAGCAACACCATGATCAAACTTGCATCATGATGCAGCTACGACAACTCGACCGGATCATCCATGCCCAAGCCATTCAGTGTAAGAGGGGAAAAGATAACACGGGAAACTAATTAAAACTAGCCAAGATACTACTGTGATCAAACCTACATCACAACAACATAACTACCCTCGACTGGATCATGCATGCCCGAGTGTTCTAACACAGTTGTTACAGAGAAATGAAAAGGAAACTGACTTTTATTAAACAAGAAGTCTAAAATACAGATACATAACCAGAAGAACCAGAGCTTCATCAAAACTTTACAATACGGGAGCCTTGCTCAACCATCGACCACAACAAAATATCAAAATGAATCCTATATACTCAGAACAATTCACCACTGCGAACAGAGGCATGCCTGAGTCATTACATTCAAAGGACATCACAGCCTCGACGGAGGCGAAATGGAGTGGAAGTGGGACACACATGTCGGGTGACGAGAGGGAGCAAGAAGACAGGGAACGAGAATAGGCATGCAGAAGCGTAAGTGGAAGACAAGTGTCGGCGGGAGCAGAGGACGGTAAGGACGATTGGTAAGTGGTTTAGTGTGGTAGCGGTCTGAGTTAACGAGAATGCGCCACAATAGTTGAGGGCCCGCACTTAGAAACCACCAACTCAGACTCCCTTCTTTCATTTTTTCACCAAAATACCACTTCCTAGGGAAAACACCCCACGATCAATAATATGTGCTAACATTAGGCTCCATGGGGGATAGAGTCCTCCCTGCGAGGCTCTAAGATCTTCGGTAGTTCCAGTCGCCTTCTGCATTGGGCTATGAAGTCATGCTCAACAAAACATCCTGCTAAGGATTACAGGCCGACAAATACCCTACTCTAAACGAAAGCAAAAACATGGGCTCCAAAGGAGCTTATTTATGTACATCCTAGACTAATTATTTTTTACATAATGCTAGGTGAAAGAAAACTTCCACCATAGCCACTCAAACAACTTGCACGCTGCGAATTTGTTTACTCTGTCAATGATTGATAACAAATAATGCAACCGTGACAACAGAACAATTACATTCTTCAGCTTTCCTCCTAATGATGAGGTCAGGATAAAGCTGGGCGGCTTCAAAACATGAAGGAAATACAACTCCATGTATTCCTTCATAGGCTCATAGGACAAGCGACAAACTCTAGAGAATTTATAACATACAACCTTCTCTACTACACAGCTCCTCACACATTGTTCGATTTCTCTGGCAAGCTTAGGTGGGTGAGAGGTTGATGCAGGTTGAATGACCTCAAGTGATGGTTGCTCACTTACAGACTCTAGATAGGAGATAAACTACCCCTTCTGCTTCTCCTTTTCTTCTTCATAGCTCTTCCCAAGCATCAAATTCATAATCATCATAAATGGGAATCGTGAGAAATCTCTGCTCTTCATCAAGTTTCTCAAGATGGTTGATTTCCTCATAATATTTTTCTTTAATGAAAAGAGGATAAGGCTCTGTTGTATGTTCTTGGAAATCCTGCATATCCATCTCAGAATCTGATTCATAGTTGTCATACACAGGCTAGTTTCTCCCTAGGTTAGTAAACCGTGATGAGGGGATCTGCTTCTCTTCATTCGAATATACAACTATTTCTTCGATTAAATCTGAGACAACAGGTGCATCAGGGGCAGAATATGCTACATCTATGGCTATGTAATCCTCAACCTCACCATCATGAGCAGGGCTTCCAAGAACATCTGTTTCCAGGACCAGAATAGCCTCTTCATTTTCTTTGTAAGAGCGACGAGCAAAATCTGTCTTCAATTCCTCTATTCTTGTAGAAAGTGATCGTATCAGCTCCACCAAAGAATCCTCTTCCTCCTCACATCCCTCATCATCATAGCTTTCATTAGACACAACCATATCTTGATCATGGTCTTCATATTCCTCACAACAATTATGACAAATAAACTCAGAGGAATAAAACCTTTGACAGTGCCTATTGAAAACTGCATGAAATTCTCTTAGGGAGGAAATGCTCGCAGGGGGTAAGGAATGATACCACTCATGAGTGTCTCTTGCTAATGAGATCATGAACATTTTTAATAATACATCCTCATGATGTATCTCCCATTGATGCATGAGTTCATGAAACTTACGAAGATGCTAAGCATGATTTTCCTCTTTGCGCTCTCTAAATATGGGCAAATAATCACCTCATTCATCCAGAGTAGTGACAACATTAGGAAAACCAGGAACAACAGAAAAATTAAAAGGAGCAAACCTGTGAGCTGGGATTTTTTCCATTTTAAACAAGTGGAGTCACCAATCGATTCTTTAACCATGGAGTCTCCAGGTGAAAGATATGTAGAACGAGTGTGGCTGGTCTTTGTTCACCATCAAAGACCAGATCTGATCGGTGTGTTCTCCTAGGGGCTATAGCTGTAGCTAGAGGGAACCACACTGAAACTGTGGAGTTGAGACAATGGAGTCACCACAGTGGAGTCTCCAGGTGCAAATGCAATCTTCAATGGTTCTGATATCTAATGCACCTTCAGAATCAAAAAATCGTCGTCATTCTACCCAGGGTAATGTCTTCAATTCGTTCCCCGACAACGACGCTAGAAATGTTAGCAATAGAAGTCACCTCCGGATTTCATTGAAGGTAAGCCCAATACCCATAAGTTTATATGTCACAGGTTGGTTTTAAAGAGGTCAAATGGGCGCAGACTCAAAACAATATCATTTTAACTCAGAAAACAGGGACCAACATGCACAAGCAGGTGAGGTCTTGATTAAATTCATTCACTAAGTTGAGCTTAAGTGTGAGAAGAGGAAAGACTTAGTGAGAAAGATGAGTGAGATTGCTATGGGCATCGGGCCTTCCAACAACACAGAGAAGACAAAATCAGGCTCAAGATCACTCTTAATACTAAGTTCATACACCGAAACATGTCCACACAACACAGTCACAACGACACCATGATCAAACCTGCATCACGATGCATCTATGACAACTCGACTAGATCATCCATGCCCGAGCCATTAAGAGTAAGAGGGGGAAATATAACATAGGAAACTGATTAAAACTGGTCAAGATACTACTGTGATCAAACCAACATCACAACAACATAACTACCCTCGACTGGATCATCTATGCCTGAGTGTTCTAACACAGCTGCTACAGAAAAACGAAAAGGAAACTGACTTTCATTAAACAAGAAGTCTCAAATACAGATACATAACCAGAAGAACCAGAGCTTCATCAAAACTTTACAATACGGGAGCCTTGCTCAACCATCGACCATAACAAAATATCAAAATGACTCCTATATACTCAGAACAATTCGCCACTACGAGAAGAGGCGTGCCTGAGTCATTACATTCAAAGGACATGCTAGCCTCGACGGAGGCGACACAGAGTGGAAGTGGGAGACACATGTCGGGAGATGAGAGGGAGCGAGAAGACAGAGGACAGAAATAGGCATGTGGAAGCATAAGTGGAAGACAAGTGTCGGCGGGAGCAGAGGGCGGTAAGGATGAGTGATAAGCGGTTTAGTGCATGGGGGTCTGAGTTAAAGAGAATGTGCCACGATAGTGGGGGGACCGCGCTCAGAAACCACCAACTCAGACCCTCTTCTTTCATTTTTTCACTAGAATGCCACTTTCTAGGGAAAACACCCCATGATCAATAATATGTGCTAACATTCCCAACCTCATATAAGAGAAAGTGTTTATCTTTCAGATTGGTTTCTTCTTGACTAGAAGCCACTTTTAGTTTCCCATTCATCTTACAGGGTAAACTTTACTCGCTTCCCATGGCCACTAAAATGCATGGTCCAAAAACATGTGATGTATAAGCATAAATCTTGATTTTGATAATTAATAAGATTTATTCTAAAGTCTTTTTCATGATTCCTATGTAAAAATGAATTTGTATAGAATTTTGAAATAACTATATTTAAAACTCATTCCAGTAAAATGCATGGTCAAAAAGCATTTGATGTATAAGCATAAATCTTGATTTTGGTACATATAACAATATTGTTATAATAATATATAACATATTATTATATAACATTTATAACATATTGTTATATGTTATAACGTACACACTACGATAAGGGTGGTTGGTTATTCATATATAGCAACATATGGAAATCAAGCTCTTACTTCAAGTAGTGGCCTATACTTTACACTGAAACCAAGAATGGCAATGAGATATAAAGGTTAATGATGTAATCATAATCAAGCTTGATTACATTAGCATCATAGACCTTTGGTAATTAATAAGATTATTTTTCATGATTTCTAAGTAAAAAGGAATCTATAGGGAATCTTGAAATAGCTATATTTAAAATTCATTCCATAAGATGCATGGTCAAAAAGCATTTGATGTATAAGCATAAATCTTGATTTTGGTAACTAATAAGATTATTTTTCATGATTCCTAAGTAAAAAGGAATCTATAAGGAATCTTGAAATATCCTGGCTATGTTTAAAACTCATTCAACGTACATAATTTTGGCTTAATCAATATTTCTAAAGACTCCTCTAAAGATGTGGAGAGTAGGGAAAACCAATGAAAATACTGTTTTTTTGAGATCTTATAACTTTTAGTTCAAAATATGTTGGAGGACATTTGAAGTGTAGAGGGATGCACCATCTAAAACACTAAAACCATATGTCTTCATACGTTATCATGGATGTTGTTAAGCGATAGGGTACATGCATATATCTAAGTCATGTAAGCTTAGTTTGCACTTCTTTGTTAAGAGAATAGATTTGTAATGTTTTGCTACAACACCATTTTTTGGATTGGGATTGAAAACGTGACCATATGGTAAATCCAAGTATGTGTTTTCTTATAATTCTAGGAAAAACATAGAAAACGTTTGAAATTGTCTTCTTTGGAGCTCCATAGCCTCACTATGGAGATTGTTTTTGGAAATTTGAACGTGGAGTTCTAGTCATCATTATACACCTTTGGATTATAGAAAGCATTTGTTTATGAGAGTTAGGACCGCATTTTCTAAGGCATGTTATCTTGTTGGAAGTAGTTTGTTTTTTAATCAAAATTCCCTTGGGAATGATAACATTCGATTAAAGTTGGAGCACGCCTTGGGAATAACACATCACCCCTAAAATTAGAGTTTTTTTAAATTATTAATATTGTTATTTATTTTAGTTTATTTTCAAATTCACAATTTTCATCATATTATATATTTTTTATTAATTTATGATACTATACATTTTAAATAAGTTTTAAAATATTACTTTTTAATTAATTTATGATATTCTATATTTTAAATAAGTTTTAGAATATTGCTTTTAACATTTTTAAAGTTTTAATTCAATGCGTCTCTAATAATTATACCAAAATATTCTAACATTTTTAAAGTTTTAATTCAATGCGTCTCTAATAATTATACCAAAATATTCTAACATTTAACAAAAATAAATAAAAATAATTAATATTTATAATGAAAAAAAAATATACATGTGAAAAGTGTTTGTTTAAAATTTCATGTTAGATAAAGCATTTTACGTTTATAACTAAATTTTTTGTATATTTTATAATTTCATTTAAAAAAATGACAATATTTTAATTTTATTTTGCATGAAGTAATTATTTACATATAACTAAAGATGTGAAAAAATAAATCTAGTATTTTGATAAAGAACATATTAAAAAAGATCAATCATGAAACAATGATATATAGATAATTATTATTCATTTCAAATTTAAAATTTTAAAATAGTATAAATATAATCAATAATATCTGATAAGTGGAATTCATCATTTTCAACATGTACATCTTTTGCACTTGCATTGGATCTTCTTTGTCTTAAATTTTCCAAAGTAGTCTTTTCCAAACAACCCTCTCAGTGGTGATTGGGGCTCCTATAAAAATTTTGCCACATGTGTTGTACTAAAATCTCCTTTCTTCACACCCATTTATTTCATTTTTTAATACACTCTATGAACATTGGGGATAATGTGTAAGAATGTGGTAAGTTTGGCAAGAGAATTACCTTTTCATTATATTGGAATTAATATACAATAATAATAATATAATAATAGCGTACACCTAGTGTATAACTTTCTATAAGCACCATGGAAATAATAAACCAATGATTCAAAAAGTAGGGTGAATTGAGAAAATAATATTTTATTGTTTTTGACAAGTGTGTGTTTCCCAAGAATTTCCACATTCCTATCTTATGTGACCCCTATATTATTTTCCGAAGCTTCATGGGAGGGTAGATGCTCTCCATGCAAGTGTTTTGTTCATGCAATCCTTGGGGAGGGATATTCTCTGAGCCTTTGGTAGTCAATAATTCATTCTCTAATTCATGTTCTAATGCTCATACTACAGTTTTCCAAGGTAGGTATGCTTTCATGGTTTTCTTCCATGAATGAATATGGAAACCATGACTAAGTTCATGAGTAATTACTAAGAAAAATTGGAATTTAAGTTATAGTTGAGATTTCCTAGTTCAATAATAGAGATTTCCTAACTAGCATGTACTAGAGAACTAGAGAGAAGGGGGATAGCCTGAGGGAGTGTTTAGTAGAGAAGGGAATCCCCTTCCTTGTGTTGTGTAGACTAAGGGGGGAAGAGAGGTGGGTGTGTTGGTTATTGTAGTAAGGATATTCTAAATTGTTATCCATGTTGGTTATGATATATATAAATTGGGTTAAGTGAGAAGATCCATAGCCATAGGTAGTAAATTTGTCATTGTTTTTTCAATGCTTGGCACGGAGGTGGAACTTATACGTGATGGTGCCCATGGATGAGAGAAAATATGTTCTCATGGAGATATTTTCCTTAGTGCAACCACTAAAATAGATAACTAGTTTTGTTGTATTACTTATATGGTCATAATTTATGTTTTTGTATATGTCGTATTATTATTTGTTGAAGATTAATTCTTGTGTTATTGTTGTATTTGATGAAGATGTGATTAATTGGGAAGAATGCAAGTCAACAATTTAGCATTGTTTTAGAATGCATCCCAAATTGTCCAGGAGATACTCAAATACAAATTTTAAGGCTATTATTGCCATCATTTTGTAATATAGAAGGCACAATTTGTCCTATATTTTGTCAATTAAATTTTAGATGTGTGAAAAGAATGTAATTGGATTTGCGGTTACCATAGAAGATACCATAATCATGGCGGGAATGTAATATTTTTTTATGTGAAAGTAATCAATATGTGTGTTTTTGTCTTTTCCCATATATCAACGATTAATATTACATGTATTAGAAAAAAATATAAATTATAGGCTCGAATGGTCGATCCTGTGCATGGGTAGCAAGCAATTTTTTAATATACAATGTTATTTCCACTACTAGTTATGTTTACCTCTAAATTCTATACAATATTGTGGATGAGTGCTCAAGATGGGAAAATTGGGATGTTACAATGGTACCAAAGCTCAATTCAATTCACTTGCTTGTAATGGTTCCGCTTATGTTTGAATCAATAGCATAATTGTGTTTTTAATGAGTACCCCATCACCTCAACAAGAGTACATAGCAAATTGGGTATGTTACACATTTCATCTAGAAGATATTTAAGATCATTAATTTGGTGCTTAAGAAAATCACATTATAGTGTATCATTTTCAATAGATATGTAATGTCTTCCCTTTAGTAAGAAACATGCTAATATTGTACCAAATAACCAAATAGTGAAAAATAAATAAGTAAAATAGAATAAACAAACATAGATTAATAATGAACAAACATTGAAGTTCACTTTCATTTTTTTTATATCATTAATCTCACTTAAACCTGAGAACAAATCCAAAACTAAGTTGTCTTCACTTGAAAATGTATCTATACTTGTATTGATTAGTTCTTCTGGATTTTGATAAATGTTTTCAATCTCTCCATTTCAACCATTTTCCTATGTTAGTTTTCTAACCACACCATTATGAGTAAATAATTGACTATTTTTGGCTCCATATTTTTCATTCATAAGAATAAGATCATAGAAATATTCTTTTTCCTAACATGCAAGATGTATGCTTTCAATATCTCTCAAGTGGTATGCCTTGTAATTTGATATTTCTCTTAGCCTTTTCTGTGTCTATAAATCTTGTTCACATTCAATTGTAATGTATAATCATTATCAACCAACTTTTCCCTCCTCAATCATTTTTGAATGGTATTTTATCATGTTTTGATAACACTCTTTTCTAGATTAGTCCTTAGCATTATGATTTCCGTGATACCCAACAATTTTAATTATTAAATTAAAAGCTAAGACTTCTTCTTTATCAAGACCAACAACATGATATCTCACCCTTTTATAATTTAAAGGAGTTCCATCTGAATAAACAACATGCTCATGAGAATTAGAAATGCAAACATCCTTAGGCATGTTGCTTTTGTGTTTCTCTTATTTCTTCTTATTTTAAATAGTAGTGGAGATATAAGTGGCACCAATATGAACATAATCTTAACTTTTCATTGCTAAAGGTTTAAATTCTACCTTTCTAGCTTTATTAAGCCACTAGGTTTCCTTTGTTCTATGTTGTTTATCTATATCTCCCCTCGTACTTAGAAAATCCCATGCTCCTCATTTATTTTTTCTTACTTCTTGTGCCTTTTCCATATGAAAGGAACTAATGGGAATCCATGACCTTCTCCTATGTAAATTAAAATTCCCCTAACATACATGAAAGTGGCATAGAAAAATCATGTTATATATATATATATATATATATATATATATATATATATATGAAATAATAACAAAACACTTTAGGAGTATATAATAGTATGTTAGAATAGTGTTAATGTTGTTTTGACTATTTGACTATGGTTCATTATGTTTAACCATCATTAATCATGGTTATCCACATTTGGTTACCATGATTGACTATGGTCGGCCATGATTGATTATGGTTGAATTTGCTTGACCATGTTTAATTATGGTTAGTTATAGTTGGTTATGTTCGGCTGCGATTAACCATGTTTGACTATGGTAAATTATGGTTGACCATGATTAAGCGTGTTGACTATAGTTGACTGTGATTGACTATTGCTAATGATGATTGATCAATGTTAATTAGAGTAGAGCATTTAGACATGGATTGACCATAGTTCACTATGGTTGACCAAAAGTGTTTATGTTTGACTATGATGACCATGTTTCACTATGATTGGCAATAATTGAAGAGCTTATCTTCAATATTCAATTACAAATTGCAATATGAAGAGGTTGTTTTTAGTATTATGCCCAATATAATGTTATGGTTAACTTCAATATTATGTCATATTGTAACATTAAAAGGACAAGTTTAATTTTCTATAATATTACATTGCAAAATTAAAATGTTAAATTCAATAATGTGTCAATATTATCAATTAAACTTGTTTACAACAATCATAGACAAGAATATATATATTTTTCATACCTATTCTATAGAAATAATTATTTTAATAAGAGGATTCCAAATTCACAATTGTAGTCAAGGTTAAATCCATACATATTTATGATGATGATGATGATGATGATGGTTAATGTCCATTTATACCAAATTTGGGGACGCCAAGGGGACCCTTCATATTCATATTTTTGAGAAAGAGCGTCAGCAACCACATTTTTTTTTCCTTTCTTTCATATGATCTCATAATCATATCCAAAGAGCTTAGTTATCTATTTTTGTTGCTATGGAGAGGACGGTTGTTGCTCCAAAAAATGATTGAGGCTTTGATGATTTGTCTTAATTTGGAAGCATTGTCCCAAGAGATAAGGGCACCAAAGATATACTAAATGCATAGTAGCCAACATTTCCTTTTCATAGATTGATTAACCCAAATGTTGATCTGACAATTGTTTGTTGGTAAAGGCCAAAGGTCTTCCCTGTTGCATAAGGACCACTCCATTTCCTCTCCCAGAGGCATCACATTCTACGACAAAGGTCTTTGTGAAATTAGGAAGGGCCAAGAATAGAGTAGTGTGCATAGCCTCCTTCAATGATTGAAAGGCCTGATCAGTTGCAGGAGTCAAAGTGAAAGAATTATTTTTAAGTAGAGGAGTGAGAGGCATCGCAATCTTTCCATAATTCTGAACAAACTTACGATAATATCCTATTAAAACCACAAAACTACGCAATATTTTGATAGTCTTGGGGTGAGGCCAATCTTCCATGGCTTCAATCTTCTTAATATCCACCTGGACACCAACCTTTCCAACAATATGACCCAAGTACTCAACTTCCGAGGAGCCAAAGGCACATTTAGAGTGTTTGAGGAAAATTTGATGCTGAGAGAGTAGATGAAGAAATCGATCCACATGGGAATGATGGGATTGCTAAGTTTTATTGTAGATGAGAATATCA
>JZKD02S1849941.1:48586-68347 GCA_000966675.3 Picea glauca | reverse complement strand
ATGTAGATAGAGTTGGCTATGTAAATTCCAAATATATAATTTTTATTTAAATTAATATTGTTTACTATTTTTAATCTATTTTTGTCTTCACATATATCAAAATCCTACAATAAATACCTCTCTTATTTATCCTATAGAATTTTGTCAGCTTAACAATTTATCGAATGAGTTATATGCGACACTATAGGAGACCGATATCTATGATAAAAAAAAAATTGATCATGTTAACACCCTCTTAGCCTACACGAACAAAAGCCGTAATTTTAGGGATATGTTGACTTTGATAATTTTTAAAAAATTATAAATTTCCAAAAATTACAGCACAAGAACAATGGGTTCTCTACAAGTATACAAGGTTTTGGAACAAAATTACATTGTTAAGGTACTCAACACCTACACCAACAAAAACATATATGGTATAATTTGTTGGAAAAAAAAAGATACCACTATTAGAAAAAATCAAAATTGACACAGTTATTCTGAATTTCTATGAATAAAAGTTGTATATTCGTAAATCTAATCCAATTTCCTACGTTTCATTTTCTTACACCAAATTCAAATTCATTGTAAAAGTACCTTGAATAATCTCTCCAAGTTAACAAGTTGTTGTTTTTCTATATTTGCATTGCCACAAACACATCTTGAGAGACGATAATTAGCTTGCACTCACCGAAAGAGAAACATTAAAGAACCTTGTGCCACATCAACTTTGACCTGATATATCTTGATGTTATTATGAAAATTTAGGTGGAAGAGCCACAATTTTTGAAATCTAAAAGGTCACTTGAGAGGAGAATTATGAACATTGATATTACAACATATGGGCTAGTGATCAGAACATACCGTAGATAGGATATTGGCTTACATTTGAAGTCCTAAGAGGATGAGTGACTTAGAGACAAAGAATCTATCAATTCAGCAAGAAAGTTGTTGGGATCTATCTCTTTAGTTATTCCAAGTGTGTATATCATTCATGGTTTCAATGTTGATCTTGGTCATGAATTAAGGTATTGAATATTGTGTTGTAAGGATCTATCTTCTGGATCCGTCCTTTATTTTTCGCAAGGGAGAAGATAAATTTTATGTCCTCACCTAAGATCCAAAATTGGCATTCAATGAAGCTAGTAATGTTATGTAGTGTTTGTTGGAAGTCATATTTTTGTTGAGTTTTTAAGGTCCATCGACATTAGTGATAAAGTTGTTGGCTTCCAAGCCTATTAGTGTGAATTGAGTTGTGAGACTTATTTTCATGGAAAATAAATTCTCCAAATGCATTGTGGTTGGATTCCAAAGGATTGAAACCCCCCCCCACCACCCTCATGGATCCTCTGGAAGATAGGGAAACAAATTGTCTAGTCTTCCATATTTTAGGAAGAATAATAGCCAGGGTTGAATTAGAGATTTTTGTTTCTTGCAATGGAAAAGTATCAGGAGATTCCATACACACCTTATTGCATAAGATCCATTGCTTTATCTTACCATTTATTCCTCAAATGTTCCAAGAGACAATTTTCATTGAAAACTTGGGGAGGGAGAGGACTGGTAAGAATATGTGATGAATGCATTGAGGTCAGAGTTGGCCAAGATATCCCCAATTTCTTGCATAATTTCTATATTGGACTTGTGCCCCCTACATTTATCATCTCGAGGGTTCCTCTTGGGAAGATTCATTTCACTTGTATGTACTCCAACTGTGGGGTTGCATCCTTGTAATGGATTGGGACTAGTGTGCTCTTTATTGCTTCTACGGAGAGATCAGTGTACATGATGGATGTGTTCTGGTGGAATCAACTTCATATCCTGTCTGTGACATGCATCTACAATACCTTTTAGATCTATCCCTTCCAATTCCATGTTGTCTGGATCAAATTCAGTACAATCCTCCCCATCAGGATTCATGGTTACATATACTAAGGGCAGAAGATTAATAGGGATATCAAAGGTTTTAGGTCTTTTGGGATTATCAAGGTTAGGGAGAGGATCAAAGGGTTTGTAAGATTTGGGGTTGCTACGAAAGGGATCAGGAATACGGCCAAAAAGACAATCCTTAGCAATAGATCCAATATTTTCATAGATGTTTTTGGTTGAGGGATATTTGGAAGGCCTAGAGAGAGAGGGATTTCTCCTGGATCCATGCTTGCTGGAAATCTTGGTAAAACCATCCTCATCTTTCTCATCTTTGCGATTAGATGGATTAGGAGGGTTAAGTAGAGGACAATCTCTAGAAAGATGGCCATGTTCATGGAACTGTCAACAATGAAAGGAAATGAATTCATAATCTAGGATTTGAATATAGTCTGAGTCTTCGTAGCTGAGACAGATCTCTTAAGGGATGAGAACCGAAACGTTCATATAGATGAAAATACGGGCATAGAAAGTATATTGGTCCTATTTAGTGTCCTGAGCTTATTATGTATGCTTGCCAGATTTAACATAGGTGCTGAGCTTTTTACCTATCCTTGCCAAGATTTCCTGGTTCCAATATTTGTGGGGTAGTGAATAGAGAAGTGTTAAATATATCTGTAACCTCAACAGTATGTGACTGTACACTATGAATGTACAGTGCCAGTTGTCTTGGCCAGCTGTACGAGTTAGTTAGGATCTCTTGTTTTGTTTCTTGATTTTCTTGAGCCTATTTAGCTTAGTTATATACTCAATACTAAATGCTCTTCTCACTTTCTGTTTTTTCCAATTTTGTCTTCTCTGTATTATCTTCTTTTGCTTCTCAGTTTATCATGGTATCAAAGCTTAGGACATAAGCCTCTTCACAGTGCCTGGAGAGCAGCCTGATCGTAAGAAGAAGAGCGCACAGCCTACATTGTCCCTCAGACTAGAGCACGAGACACAAGATTATTCACAAAGCTTGGAGAGCAGGTTGCAGTCTGAAATACGCTCAAAATATTGTTGAATACAACAAGCGTGAGAAAGAAGAACTGCAAAAAGCAAAGAACACTTAAATATTACATGAGCATTTAAAGAATTCATGAAAGATTCACGAAATTCTTTCTTAACAAGAAAGTTTGCAAAAGCAATAGAGGAGAAGAAAGATCAACTGTAAGATCATCTCTATGAATATATCCGAGCCTTCAATCAAGCTCAGAAAGGACAATGAGCCAGCAGGCAAGGAGATTTTTTTCTTATCCGTAATATCTAAGCGTGAGCAAGCTCAGCCGTCAGATCAAGCAAAGATTAAGCCACGACCATCAGATCTCATCAGAGAGAGATCGACGGTGAGGAGGCATTACGTGGATCAGAGAGGAAATTAAAGCACGAGCAAGTTGTGAGCTCGCAATCACTCAATATCGTTCATCTTATCAGATCAAGAGATCAACAACGAATATTGATCCCACTACGGACAAGCATCTTCTCTTTGCGGAGATCCACAAGGAGATTAAAGAGTGAGCAATTTGAGTCTCCACAATCACTCATGGTCATTGATATTCAAGAAAGTGACATGCGTCTGGCGATATCGTACTCCGTGGGGAAGCCAACAGAGGCTGAGGAGTAAATATATCCCAAAGATTCGAAGAGATGAATTAGATCTAGACCGTCGATCGAAGTGGACACGTGGCAGGAGATCCTGCACTTTGGCAATAATCACTTTGAAAGAAAGAAGGATACAAGAAGCCAAAACTCTCGAAGGTCCGAAGCCCAGAGTTCATCTGGACCATCCATAAACACGAATGTGTGGCGCCAGATCCCTCACTTCAGAGACATAGCACTTCGGAAGGTCTTGCGGAGTGAGATCTACCCGAAGTCCCGAAGTAAATCTGAACCATTGAAGGTTATGGACACGCGTCGAAAGATCAGTCACTTCATAAGGTTAACACTTCAAAGGTTTGTGGTGTTGTGCACCTCGAAACACCCAAAGCCCGAAGTTCCGAAGTAAATCTCGACCGTCCAAATCAATAGGCCACATGGAGGCAGATCTCTCACTTCGGAGATTCGACACTCCAAAGGATTGCAGTATTAGCAAACGGAAACTCCCGAACGCCAGAGTTCTGAAGGAGATCTTGGTCGCTCATTTGCTAAGGCCTAAGGACCGTTGATATTTATAGCAGTAGGTAAGAAAGGACTATCATTCGAAGTCCTGAAGTAACTGAGCATCGTTGATCTCAAATCAATGAGGAACGCTGATCTTTGTAGCAACACATAAGAAAGGACTATCACTCGAAGTACTGAAGTAATTGAGGATCGTTGATATCAAATCAACGATGACTGTCAATCTTTGGAATAAGATTGTTATTCAGTCATTCATATATTCGGAGGAATTGAGACCTTCAGTGTCAAAATGATCGAAACCAGAAGACCTGGAGGGCCTGGTTTTCACCCCCTCGGTCACATGAGAAGCTAAACTTCAATTTTATTTTACTCTTGAGTAAACTTAGAAAGCCAAATTCTACCATTATAGGGGCTACAGTTGCCAAAGAAGTGGTCATCCCCATGTTTTTCGACCTGAAGTCACACAAAGGATTTCATGGACCTGGTTTCGGCACAGGAAACAGGTAAGCACGCAAAAATCTAAGAAATTTTTTTATTACATTTTTTTTAAGACGGCCACCTCTAGCAATTTAGGACCAACTCAAGGACTAATTCTTCTTGGAAAGAACTATGAGTTTTGTTCTATTAGAATGATATCCTTCTTGCAAGCACAAGAGTGCTGGGATCTAGTGGATCTTGGATATGTGGAACTAGATCCTGCAGACCTTACTTCCATGACCAACCAACAAATAACTACTCAGGAAACACAAAGGAACAAAGAGAGTAAGGAAAAATTATGCATTCAAAACTCAGTGAATGAATCGATTTTCTCAAAAATCACAGGCGTTGTTACTTCTAAACAGGGACGGGACATCCTTAAATCAACCTACCAAGGAAATGACAGGGTCAAAGTAGTCAAATTGCTGACCTTGAGGACGCATTTCGAGACTTTAAAAATGAAAGAATCTGAAAACATTGATCAGTTTATGACCAGAGTCATGGGAATTGTAAACAAGATCAGATTCATTGGTGAATCCATCCTTGTTCAACGAATTGTTGAGAAATTCCTCATAAGTTTACCAAAGAAATTCGAAATGGTTGTTACAACTATCCTTGAATCGAAGGATCTGTCAAAGTTTTCAACGGATGAATTAATGGGATCTCTATTGACACATGAGACCAGACTACATCTCGAAGATAAGTCAACAACCAATGCCTTCAAGACTCAATTCTCCTTCAGTAGAGGGAAAGGCAGAGGAAGAGGAAGAGGAAGAGATCACCGAGGAAGAGGGAGAAGTCCAAGTAACCATCACTCAAGTGAAGGTCATAGACAACATCGGAATATCCAAGGTCACAGAGAACATAACCAAAATCAGAACTTCCAACCTCAAAGAGGCAGAGGGAGAAGATCAAATGACAAATCAAGCATACAATGCTATTACTGTAAGAAGTTTGGGCACTATGAATCTGAATTCTGGAAGAAGCAAATAGATCATCTCTCAGGCAGAGCGCATCTCTCAAATCATGAAGGAGAAACCTTAGATGGTATATTTCTCTCATGCCTCAAGACTGAAGAACAACATAAAGATCTCTAGTTGCTGGACAATGGCTGCAACAATCACATGACAACTAAAAAATATTTACTCTCATGTATTTATTCTTCAATTTCATCTGATATTACACTTGGAAATGATTCTTTAGTCAATGTTCAAGGAAAAGGAACTGTCCCTATTCTTACTAAACAAAATGTAAAGAAATACATACACAATGTCTATCATGTTCCAGATCTGACACATAATCTGTTAAATGCAGGACAACTAATTGAACATGGTTATAAGGTACTTTTTGAGTGAGCATCATGTAGGATATATGACAAAACCCCCATCAGAAAATTGATTTTTGAAATCCACATGACCAGGAATAGAATGTTTCCCCTGGCCCTTAGAACTGCAAATCTGATCCAATCATATGCACAAAGTGCATCCACCATCAATGAAACTATGGTTTGGCATACAAGATTTGGACATCTACTCTTTCAGAGTCTAAGTCTTCTACAGAAGCACTCCATGGTCAAAGGTCTACCTGTCTTCAAAGAGAAAAATCCCCCATGTGAGTCTTGCATTCTTGGAAAACATAAGATAAATAGTTTTCCACAACCCTCCACTCAAGCCAAACAACACTTAGAGTTGTTTCACACTGACCTATGTGGACCAATGCAAACAGAGTCAATAGGTGGCAGCTTTTATTTTCTAACGTTTATTGATGACTTTAGTAGGAAAATTTGGATCTATTTTCTGAGACACAAGTCTGAAAATTTTGCAAAGTTCAAAGAATTCAAAGCTGAAGTTGAAAAACAAAGTGGAAAATATGTAAAATCTCTCAGATCAGATGGAGGAGGAGAATTTACAACTCCAAAGAATTTGCAAATTTCTGCAAATCACAAGGCATCATCATGCAAACTACAACCAGGTATACTCTCCAACAAAATGGAGTGGCTGAAAGGAAAAATGAGACAATAATGAGCATGGCAAGGAGCCTTATCAAAGAGAAATGTCTGTCAAATAAATTTTGGGCTGAAGAGGTAGCATGCTCAGCTTATCTCCTGAATAGATCACCAACCACTAGTCTCAAGATGAAGGTCGCTTAAGAAGCATGGAGTGGGACAAAGCTAAATGTTTCTCATCTCAGAACATTTGGATGCATAACATACACTCACATACCTTCCGAATTATGGAAGAAACTGGATGATAGAAGTGAGAAATGCATCTTTACTGGCTACAGTGAAACATCAAAAGCTTACAGGCTCTACAATCCAATATCAAAGAAACTGATTCTCGGTAGAGATGTAAAAATTTTTGAAAATTAGTTCTGGAACGAGTCTGAAAATCATCTAATGGACAATCAAGATCCATAACTATCACATCTTGAAGAAACGGAGAATTCAGGACAACAAATGCATCAGCCTTCTCTTCCAAGGCTACAAGTACAAGGACAATCTGAATGCTCTCAGGATAACTGAACTTCCAGCATAAACTCTTCCTCGGAACTTCCAAATCAGAGAACTTGAAGTTTGAGAGAAATCCATTAGCAGTTGGATGACATTGATCAACACAATATTTTTTCATTAATGTCATGTCAACCCACATCTTTTAAAGAGGCAGCTAAGGAGCCACATTGGGTTCAAGCCATGAACCAAGAGATTGAATCCATTGAGAAGAACAAGACATGTGATCTTGTTGATCTTCCCAGACACAAGAAAAGTATTGGTGTCAAGTGGGTTTACAAAACTAAACTTAATGAAAAGGGACATATTGAAAAACACAAGGCAAGACTTGATGCCAAAGGATTCTCACAACAACCAGGTACTAATTATGGTGAAACTTTTGCTCCAGTAGCAAGGTTGGACACTGTATGGACTCTCTTAGCCATAGCAACTCAACACAAATGGAAAGTATACCAGATGGATGTCAAGTCAGCCTTCCTAAATGGTGTCTTAGAAGAAGAGGTTTATGTGGATCAGCCACCTGGATTTGAAGTCAGAGAGCACCCAACCAAAGTATATCGGTTGAAGAAATCCCTGTATGGCTTAAAGCAAGCTCCAAGAGCTTGGTACAACATATTTGACACTTACCTGATCAAAAGTGGTTTCAATAGAAGCCAAAATGAACCAACTCTTTACACCAAAACTGATCAACACGGTAAAATTTTGATTGTATGTTTATATGTTGATGACATGATATATACCAAAAATCTTGAGTTAACCAATTTTAAACACGCCATGCAATCTGAGTTTGAGATGACAGATCTTGGCATTATGAAATATTTCTTGGGGATTGAGGTTGACCAATCAACCAAAGGAATTTTTGTTTGTCAACAAAAGTATGCTGCAGACATCATCAAAAGATTTTGCATGGAAGACTGCAATCCAACAGAAACTCGTATACCCCTAGGCACAAAATTGAGCAAGAAAGATGAAGGCCCTACAGTGGATTCTACCATGTACAAAAGTTTAGTAGGCAGTTTGTTGTATCTTACAACAACTAGGCCTGATATTATGTATGCATCTAGCCTTGTTTCCAAGTTCATGGAATCCCCCAAAGATTCTCACTGGAAGATGACGAAAAGGATTATGAGATATGTTGCAGGCACTCTCAATTTTGGCTTATGGTACACTCGGTCTATGATAATCATCTCTCTAGTTGCACAGACAGTGATTTTGAAGGAAGCCTAGATGACAGGAAAAGCACCTCAGGACATGTTTTTCACTTGGGCACGAACCTGATTTCATAGGCATCAAAGAAACAACCCATTGTATCAATATTTTCTGCAGAGGCAGAGTATATCGTTGCTACCTCAGCTTCATGTTAAGCTATGTGGTTGAGAATAATATTGAATGATATGTCACATACAGAAAAGGAGCCAACTCCTATCTTCTGTGACAACACCTCAACAATTGCTCTATCCAAAAATCACATGTTTCACAAGAAAAACAAGCATATTGACATTCGTTTTCACTTCATACGTGAGCTAGTCAATAATGGTGACATAACACTTCAATTTTGTGGCTCTCGAGATCAGCTTGCAGATATTTTTACAAAGCCACTATGAAAATCCATTTTTGATTTTGAGAGACAACACTTGGGCATTATCAGTGCTCATGTTTGTAACTATTGAGTTTAAGAGGGAGTGTTAAATATCTCTGTAACTTCAACAGTATGTGACTGTACACTATGATTATACACTGCCATACGAATTAGTTAGGATCTCTTGTTTTGTTTCTTGATTTGCTCGAGCCTATTTAGGTCAGCGATATACTCAATACTGAATGCTCTGCTCACTTTCGGTTTTTTCAGTTTTTCCCAATTTCGTCTTCTATGTATTATCTTCTTTTGCTTCTCATTTTATCAAGAGGAACCAAGACCGAGACATAGGTAAAGTTTTTGTTATTGAGATTGAATTTCTTTGTTTAGTAACGGAGGTGTAGATCCGCTGAGCAGAAAAAATAGGGCCCATTTTCAAAAACCCTCTCTTAATCCTCATGATTATATGAAAGATGGCTGTAAAAAACCTCATGATTATGAAAGATGGTTGTGAAAAATCTTTTGGAGCCAGATCAAAGCCGTTTCAAACTTTCTAGCGAGAGTTGATCAAGCAACTAAGTCTCTTTGTGAAGGGGATCCCAAGAAATTTGCCAATGACCGCGTCGTCTTTCATAAACTGAACATAGCGTCCAACCCGCTTTGAGCAGATTTCGTATTTAGGCATCTCAGTCGCCTTCGGAATGCACTGACCATGTTTCCATATGGGCAGTCCACCATTGGGTTGAGGCAGATCATCCACGCAGGCATCTTGGGAGGGGAGCGCACCAGTAGCATTCTTCGGCTGAGAAGGAATACGGGAGGAATCACCTTGAGCTGCAGAATGAACGGCATGGCCGGCGCCATTGAGGGTCGATCTGTAGGAAGGTGGGCCAATCCTCCGTGGGTTCCATCAAGATCAAGAGCACCTGACAAAAAGCAGAGGATTCATAAATCGCAGAAAACCCTCGTCCCTTTTTATTGAGATTTTCAATAATTTTATTACTGGCATCTATATAAATAAACCGTTTTATTAATCCGCGTGCGTGCTTTCAAACCGAAAATGCAAGTGAAGAGAATTGGGAAAGAATAGCCTTCCATTCCTTGAAACTGGATCCAGCTATCATCCATCGTTGAATCAATAAATGCATGCTAAACTGTTTCGTATGAATTCCTTACCCCATTTAAATAAGTGGGAGAAGTCAAAAGCCAGCCAAGTTTCCATTCTGTCAGAGAATAAGTTTATAGAAATCAACTCTGACAACGAAGGTGTTGCGATTCGAGTGATCACTGCTCATAAACTAAAAGAAGACTCTGAAACATCGGATTTGCACACGGCCTTATGATGAGCGATCGGCGTTCCGTGGAGTGGGAAGAGTTCGGTCTTAATTTAATGTGTGTAAGCGAACGACTCTTCCCACCAAGTTTAAGGTGATTGGGATTCGGGAATCTGGCGGAACAGCTAAACTAAGTAGATGTTTTATATAATAATAATTTATTTTTAAGGTCACAACTAAGCCAGACATCAATTGGTGTATGAGATTTCTTTGTTTCAGGGACAAAGGATCCCCTAAATGCAATGATTTGAGTGCTAAAGTCGTACTCTACCTCCTTTTGGATTTGAACCTATGACCTCCAAACACAAAACATATATTCTTAATTTGCATTTAAATCACAATTTCAACATTCTTAGAATGAAATTTTTAATTTGCATTATAAATCACAATTTTATCATTCTTAAAATGAAATTTTTAATTTCAAGTTTCAAAACTTGAACACACTATATTTTGAGCAAGTTTCTCACACACATTCTTTCTTAATGAAATACTACGTGATCACTTATTGATTTTAACAATAAGGTCATGGCTTCTTAAATCTTCTGGGACTTATATTTATCCCAATTAGAGTCGTCTATGAGTTTCTCCTCATAAATTGAATGCCAAATTTTATAATGTTTTAGTGACGTTTACATTCACCGACATAAATAAATAATTTATTGAGGTTTACATTTAGTGACATAAATAAATAATTTATTGAGGTTTACATTTAGTGACATAAATGAATAATTTAATAAGGTAGAGTCACATGGATAAAACAATAAATAAATAATTGAGGAAAAAAAAATCATCACTCTAAATGCAAAATTATAAATAAATAATTGAAGAAACTAATTCATGGCTTTGAATGCATAAAAAGAACGACAATCAATCAACAAAACAGTTGAATAGAAGCTATCATATTATCCAGACTATGAAACTTATAAAGGACTTTCTGATTCTACTTTTAATCTAGCAAAATAAAGAGCAATGACCACTATTTTCACAATAAACTACAAAGGAAACAAATTAAAATAAGTGAGAATCCCCTCTTCCAAAATAAAATGGTATCTCATTTTCTAGAAGTTCAAAGTGAAAGTAAAACTTAGAACCCTAGAACACATGACAAAAGGTCAAATCCCAACATAGTACCTAGAATATGAGATAAAAGAAAAAATAATCAAATCCCAACATAGTACCTAGAATATGAAACAAAAGACAAAACAAATTAAAACTCCGAGAAAACAAATTGGAACCCACTAAAAACAAAACAAATTGGAACCCATGATCCCTGCCACCACCACAATCCATTTTTTTTTGTAAGATAGTATATGTTACCTTTTATTGATCAAAACAAACCAAGTACATGTTTGAGGTCCTCGTGTTTGCGCTGGAAATAGAGGAAACCAATCCAAGCACCAAGACCATACTAATAGTAAAGGAAGACCCCAAGGGTCAATATTTAGAAAAATTTTACACAATAACTTCCAAGTCTTGAAATTGTAAGCTAAAACAAGAAAAATGAACATGTGCCTAAAAGGCGAGCCGTTGAACATAAGGATGTTAATTGACTCAAATTAAGTCCCATTTCCTTGTCTTCATTTCCCACTTTATTGTGTTCGGTTGGAGTTAGTTATGCAGGGATAATGATAGACTGATGAAGTTGTTCTTGGTGCTTGTGATGCTTCAAGAGATGGGTATGAATATCCAACAACATATCTAGTTTCTTTTCCATTATTTCTTTCATGAATTTTTGATCAGTCATATCACTTCTCAGCTCAAAGATAAGCCTTAAGTGATCCTCCAAGAATTGGACATTGTTGGTCTAGCCTTAAAAATTGGAGTTCTGAGGATATTCCTTGGACAACTTGGTGTTGTGACCTACTTCCTTATGAGAGGAATCATCACCTGCAACCAGAGGAGGAGGAGGAGGCATGCTTGCTTCATTCATAGCTACTATGGAGCTTGTCTTTAGGGTTGTGACACCTTCCTTGATGTTTTTTCCTTGAATTAATTTTGTTCCCACTCCACCATTTAACCCCGATACTCGACCTCTTCCTTATTCTCTTGTTGCTCCTGCAAAATTTCTTGTTGGTTCATGTGCTGGTGTGTTTCCTCACTTTGGATGCTAGAAGATTTATGCTAACTGTTTCCATTACTATCCATTGAGGTAGGAATACAATTTATGCCTCTAAAACCACATAATAATCCACTTCCTCTGCAAAATCTCCCTTGTTGTTGAGGCATGTTGATAATCAATAAGGGAGTGACCACGTAGATAAATGTTAACAACTGCTAGATTGACTTGAGTGAATTTGCACCGAAGGCAGAAAGAGAATGTCATCCATATTAATGGAAAATTACCTTTTACAACAAATTACAATCTGGCATATGGCAAGGGCACAATTACAACTCTTCATTACCATAACTACTAAAACATATGAGGTAATAAACCACTCAAGTCGCCTGTATTAAAAAACTTCACATTGGTTGACATTGTACTCAACAAGGAGAGTATTTTGTTGGGATACTCCATCCAACAGTTAAGAGAAAGTTCCATACACCATCCTCAAGATACCATAGGTGAACCATGTGTCGACAACAGTAGCCATTGGTTGCATCATCATATCTGGCATGTTAACACCCCATCTAGGGGTTTTAATTGAAGGACATGGGGGTGGGATTTGATACACTTGTGTGTTCATAGGTAACGATACCATTTAATACATTATCTCTGTGTGCAACCACACATTTGGAAACTACCTCAAGGTATCCCCATTGCTCCAGGTAAGGCCCTCATGGGAATTGAACCTTGCCTAAGGGTGAAAAAATCCTCACTTTTCACCATTGGAACCAACCCCTTTGGGATTTAAAGTTCAAGGACATGGGGGTAGGATTTGATCCACTTATGTGTGCATGAATCATAAGACTATTTTTAATATAATCTCTCTAGGTGCAACCACATGTTCAATCACTGCCTCAATGTGTCCCCATGGCTCCTGGTTAAACGTCCCTAATTGAAATTGAACATTGCCCAATGGTGAAAAAATCCTCACTTTCCACCATTGGATCCAACCCCTTTAGGCACCACCAAAATCCCTATTAAAGATAATGTACATTGAAAAGAAAGGAAGGAGGGTTTTGATTAATAGAGGGATATCAAAAAAATGGATTTATATTGGGAAAATAGGCATCATATAATGAATTTTTTTTTGCCTATAATAACTCTAAATAATAGTTACATTCATAAAGACGATACTCAGTGAACCAAATGACAACCTCTATTATAAAAAACAAATGAAGCATATACTTTCAATAACATAGTTATACACAGATTATGACCTCAGTTAGAAAGAAAAAATGAGTCACAAACATTTAATAACATAGTTTTTAAAAAACCATTAGTATGAAAATGATTGACTTTAAAAGGTCATTTTTAATCCAACATAGTAATAGCTACTACTATTTTCATAATAAACCAAAAAATAAACCAAATTCCAACAAGTCAAAATGAAAACCCAAATTCAAAACACCCAGAATTTTAAGACCATAATTTTAAGATGAAAGACTAAATTCAAATCACCCAAAACATGAATCGATAGGCCAAACATCACTAAAAATAACCAAAACATAAAAATGAACTAAAAAAAAAACATTTTCAACCCACAACCCCACACCACTACAATACCTACCAAAAACAATATAACCACATTCTCCTCACCTCTACAATGTTAGACAATCACCAAGCACAAACACCTATCAAGAAGAACAATCACAAAAATGTAACGAGTATAAGTTGAGAAACAAATAGAACCACATCCTCCTCAATCTTTCAAACTCTTATGGCCTCTACACTACTAGATAATCACCAAGCCCAAGGTAACAAGTATAAGTTATAAATAATAATTGAGAATACAAGATCGAACACCATTACAAAATCAAGGTATTAGGTTCACTTACCTCAGCGAAAGTCAGTGTAGGAATTATCAATGAAATTCAAAACAAGGTCTGTGAGTGACCTTGGCAATCCTAAGCTAACATTAATTGAGAAGCATGCTCCACATGTGGTTAAACGACAAAATGGAGTTTCTCTAATGGGAAGATGGATGGCAAGGTCATTCGCAAAGAATCTACAATGACTGCTAAAGTTCCAAACCAGTCATGTAAGATGGAAAGGTCATTCACATGAAAACTAAAATGACTTCTAAAATACCAAACAAGGCCATTTGAACTTTGACAGTTCTTACACTATTGGGAAATCATTAATCCCAAACTTCTAGCGAGAAGACAAACAATAGAAATACAATGAAATCCTAGCAATGAAATGATATTATAACTCTAAATTAGTAATACTTGAAAAGCATATTGAAAATCAAGGTGTAACTCTAAATTAGTAACTCTAAATTAGGCACACTAAGAGTTGGGTTGGGTGATAGAAAACAAAAAGATAATGTTGGAAATATTAATTACAAGTTATGGGATTCATGCTTACGTAGACTCTGTCTATCACAGAAAACAAAGACATTTATTATGTTAGACACATCAAGCAAGAGTGTTAGAATAACTTTATTTAATGAGTTGATATTTATCTTTATCGAGATTTGGTGTGTTGATGAGAGCTAGTCGAAATTTATTGTCATCTTAATTGTTCAGTCAATTTTAATTCTACAGGAAGTCTCTTAGTTTCATCTATATAAGTATGAGTCTGTAAGTAGTTGAGACAGTAGATACAATAAAAATAGAGAATAGAGTCATGAATTAGCAAGCAACAACAACTGTGAGGAGTTTGAGAAGTCTAAGAGCACAAGATCCATGTGTAAGTTTGCAGAATTCATTGGATCTGAAGCCCAACATAGTTTTGTATTCTATGTTAGCGCACAACACCCAAGTTATTAATATTAAGTATTTTTTTGTGTTGACAAATCCATGTGTATGACTGAATTTTGTTATGTTTGAGAGTTCATATGCTAAATATAGCACAATGTTGATTTTGTGTCAAGAAATAGTTTATTAAGTGTTTTATCATAGCGTGCAGTAAATCGTGGAGTCTGTGGACTTCGCAGTAAGTCTTAAGGGTTCAACGACGAAGAATTTCACTACGAGGTCTTTGAACTACACAACAAAGAGTTTTTTTGTGCGTTGTAGATCCGAGATCTTGTATTAGAGAAGGTTCATCAGAGTAGGTTCTATCAGAGCAGGCTAATTAGGGAAGGTTAATCAGAGCAGGTTAATCAGAGAAGGTTAATTAGAGAAGGATCTATCAGAGCAACAACTATGTTGTAAGGTGAGATATGGATTATACTTCAAATTTGCAACCTCCCACTTTTACAGGAAAAATTATGGTTTATGGTCCTTGACCATTAAGAAATTATTTTGGGATCAAGATGTTTAGGCGATAGTTGAGAATGGCTATGTGGAACCAATAGATCAGGCATCATACAATGTACTCACAAAAGATGAGAATTATGCCTTGAAATATCAAAGGAAGAAGGATGGAAGACGATGTTTTACATACATTAAGCCATGCATGAAAGCATAATCCCAAGGGTTGCATAAGAAAATCAAGATAAAGAAACATGGGGCATGTTGCAAAATTCTTATCAAGGTATGGACAAAGTGAAGACTTGAAAACTACAAATTCTTAGAAGATATTTTGAAGCTCTATCAATGAAAGACAAATATTTAGTAGATTCATTTTACACCCATGTTATTGGACTAATAAATTAGATTAAGTCTCATGGAGAAACCATAGAATACAGGAAGGTTGTTGAGAAGGTACTTAGGAGTCTTCCTCAATTTGATACCCTTGTTGTGACTGTAGAGGAGAACAAAGATCTGAGTCATTTTAGGCTAAATGAGTTGCAAGCTTCCCTCATTAATCATGAACATAGATTAAATAGATCAAATATGTCATTACGAAATGCATTTTCCACACAGTCATCTATAATAATTGGAAGAGGAATGGGGTGAGATAACTGTAGAGACAGAGGAAGAAGTTATGCTAGACGTGGACGTAGTAAAAATCATGGAAATACTGGTGGAAGAGGTCAAAATCCAAATAGTAGTCACTCAAGTAATCAAAGAATTGATAAATCAAAGAATTGATAAATCAAAGATTCAATGTCATTACTGTAAAAAGTATGGAAATTATGCATATGAGTGCAGGAAGAGATAGTATAATCATAACAACCACTTAGGTAAATATTAGAAACACAACACAAATAGTCCCTCTAGCCCTATGTTTATGGCTCATGTTGAAGCAATGCCTATAGTCTCACCACTTGAATGCAATGTTGCATAAGAAATTCCATGTGACACTTGTTACCTAGATTCAAGATGTAGTGATCACATGAAAGAATACTTAGAATTGTTTTCTAGTTTAGATAAGTTAGTCTGAACTAAAGTTACACTTGGAACATATATCCAAGTCATTGTCTTAGGAAAAGATAGTATTAACATTTTGACTAAACATGGTGAAAAAAAAGTTATGCCTGATGTATATTATGTTTTTGGACTAAGCATAATTTGATGAGCAGAGGAATTTGTTACAGAAAGGATATAGAATCTACATTGAAGATAATCATTGTGTGATTATGGACAGATATCCAAGCAATCAATTTCTTGCAAGAATTCAGATAATAAGAAACAAAATGTTTCCATTGACATTGAATCCAACCATGAAGAAGAAAGAAACACAAGAGTTCTATGACAAAAAAAATGTGCGTTCAGACACTGCATTCAAAGAAGAAATCAAAGAAAAACATATGCACAATTCCAAAGAAAGAAAATCTAGTGCACACAGTTTCAAGAAAGAAGGCATAGAGATGCAAGCAACATTCCAATATGAAGTACATGATGATTCTTGGTTGTGGCATTTCATATTTGGACATTTGAACTTTGGAGGTCTGAAGCTGCTACATACAAAGGATATGGTAAAAGGTTTGTCATTAATTGAAAAAACAAAAAAAATATGTGAAGGATGCATATTTGGAAAGAGACATAGAGAATTATTTCCAATTGGAAAGTCATATAGAGAAAAAACTCTACTGGAAATAGTACATTTAGATATTTGTGGACCAATGCAAACACCATTTATAGGAGGAAGTGCATATTTTATGACATTCATTGATGATTTCTCAAGAAAGACATGGATTTATTTCCTAAAACATAAATCTAATGCATTGGGTTGTTTTCGACAATTCAAGTCACTTGTGGAGAAGTAGAGTGGTTATTACATCAAGTTTCTAAGAACTGACAGAGGAGGTGAATATGTTTCAAGAGAATTTCAAAACTTTTGTAAATTTCATGGAATCTACAAGAAATTCACTGTGTTGTATACACCACAACATAATGGTTTCGCAGAAAGGAAGAATCGAACCATCATGGAGATGGAATGTAGTATGTTGGAAACCAAACATTTGTCAAATGAGTATTGGGTTGAGGCAGTAGTAATTGCAGTATACATCGTGAAGAGATGTCTGACAAAGAGTGTGAAGAAAAAATTTCCTCAAGAATCCTGGACATGTAAGAAGCATAATGTGGCCCACTTAAATTTTTTTGGTTGTGTTGCATACACACATGTTCCAGATGAGCTAAGAAAGAAGTTAGAAAAAAAAGGGAATATATGTATATTTGTTAGATACTATGAAGATACAAAATCATACAAGTTGTATGATACCATTGCAATAAAAGTCATAATCAGTCGCAATGTTCAATTCCTGGAGAATGAAGCATGGGATGGAAGCATAGAAAGGAAATTCAAAATTATTTATGTTATTGAGCATGATGACACAGAGTATGAAGTGGTTCAAACACCATGTACAAATCAGTGTGCATTTCCTTCCACTTCTAGAACTGCGACACAAATCTCAACAAAAACTACTCTGGTAAGATATATAGGTGTGTAGTCCACACTGAGAGCACAACAAACTCCAACAAGCAATCCAAGTAGTTCTAAATCTCCAGATCCTACATTATCAAGTTTGTTACCAAGAAATACAAGAATTTTGTGCGACATCTATAATGATGACAAAACAAATTCATTTTCATTTTTTTCTCTATTTTCACAAATAGATGATCCATTAACTTTTGAAGAAGCTGTCAAAGATGTTGTATGGGCACAAGCCATGGATGAAGAAATTAAATGCATAGAGAATAATCTGACTTTGAAATTGGTATGTGTACCTAAAGACAAGGATGTGATAAGTGTCAAGTGGATTTATAAAACAAAGCAAGATGCAGATGAAAATGTGCAGAAGCACAAGGAAAGGTTAGTTGCAAGAGGTTTTACATGGCAACCTGGAATTGATTTCAATGAAACATTTGCATTGGTTGCATGCATGGACACCGTCAGAACTATGTTGGCCATTTCTATTCAGAACAAATGGCCTATTTATAAAATGGATGTAAAGTCAACATTTTTTAATGGACATTTAGAAGAAGAAGTATATGTCGAAAATCCATAAGGCTATAAGGTTCCAGGACATGAAAACAAGGTGTACATATTGAACAAGGCACTGTATGGGTTAAAAGAAGCTCCCAAATCTTGGTACAGTTGCATAGATTCCTATCTCATTCAAAATGTTTTTCATAGAAGTGAATGTGAGCCAACACTATATATTAAAGCAAATCAATAAGGTAATATGATATTTGTTTGCTTATATGTAAATTATTTGATTTTTACACATGATTTTGGCCTAAAATAATTTAAGAAATTCATGAAGGATGAATTTGAAATGATTGATTTGGGGCTTATGAGATATTTTCTGGGTATTCAAGTTAACCAGTCCAAGTCATTGTAATTATTTCACAATATAAGTATGCACATGAAATTTTGAAAATATTCAACACGTTAAATTCCAAAGCAACTTCAACACCTATCATAACAGGATTAAAGTTAAGAAAAGAAGATGAAGGGTACAAGGTGGATCGCACACTATTTAAAAGAATGGTAAGTAGTCTTATGTATTTGACAACAAAAAGACCTAATATTATCTATGGAGTGAACATGATTTCAAGGTTCATGGAAACTCCAAAAGAATCCCATTGGAAGGTAGGAAGAATAATTCTGAGATATGTGAATGGAACAAAAGCTTTTGGAATTATGTATTTTACTTAAGAAGATTTCAGTATTATTGGATACACTCATAGTGATTGTGGAGGCAACATAGATGACAAGAAAAGTACCTCTTCTTACACATTTCATTTTGTAATAGGTATAGTATCATGGGAATCAAGGAAGCATCCTATAGTGACTCTTTCGTCAACATAAGCTGAGTATGTCACAGTTACAAGCGTAGCTTGTCAAGCAATTTGGATGAGAATAATGTTAAATGATTTGATGCAGGAATTACACAAACCAAATACATCATTTTGTGACAACAATTCAACCACAATGTTATCAAAAAATCATTTTTTTTCACAAAAAATCCAAGCACATTGATAGAAGGTATAATTTTATTAGAGAATTAGTGAATAACAAAAAAATCTGTTTAGAATTTTGTAGGTCTAAAGAAAAAGTCACATATATTTTCACAAAATATTTGACAAGAGATGCATTTCATAAACTGTATAGTTGTTTACGAGTTGGTGCAGTCACATATGTTTGACAATATATGTCAAATCAATTTTTTGATGTAAATTTTTGTGTTTTGTAATCTCACCTACTTATAATTAAGGGGGAGTGTTGGGAATATTAATTACAAGTTGTGAAATTTATGCTCACACAAAATCTATCTATCACAAAAAACATAGACATTTATTATGTCAGACATGTCAAGCAAGAGTGTTACTAGAAGATTATTTTATGAGCCGATCTTTAATTTTCTCAAGATCTGTTATGCATATGAGGGTCAGTCGAAATTTATTATCATCTTAATTGTCCATTC
>JZKD02S1849941.1:30980-48576 GCA_000966675.3 Picea glauca | reverse complement strand
TCCCTTTTTATTGAGATTTTCAATAATTTTATTACTGGCATCTATATAAATAAACCGTTTTATTAATCCGCGTGCGTGCTTTCAAACCGAAAATGCAAGTGAAGAGAATTGGGAAAGAATAGCCTTCCATTCCTTGAAACTGGATCCAGCTATCATCCATCGTTGAATCAATAAATGCATGCTAAACTGTTTCGTATGAATTCCTTACCCCATTTAAATAAGTGGGAGAAGTCAAAAGCCAGCCAAGTTTCCATTCTGTCAGAGAATAAGTTTATAGAAATCAACTCTGACAACGAAGGTGTTGCGATTCGAGTGATCACTGCTCATAAACTAAAAGAAGACTCTGAAACATCGGATTTGCACACGGCCTTATGATGAGCGATCGGCGTTCCGTGGAGTGGGAAGAGTTCGGTCTTAATTTAATGTGTGTAAGCGAACGACTCTTCCCACCAAGTTTAAGGTGATTGGGATTCGGGAATCTGGCGGAACAGCTAAACTAAGTAGATGTTTTATATAATAATAATTTATTTTTAAGGTCACAACTAAGCCAGACATCAATTGGTGTATGAGATTTCTTTGTTTCAGGGACAAAGGATCCCCTAAATGCAATGATTTGAGTGCTAAAGTCGTACTCTACCTCCTTTTGGATTTGAACCTATGACCTCCAAACACAAAACATATATTCTTAATTTGCATTTAAATCACAATTTCAACATTCTTAGAATGAAATTTTTAATTTGCATTATAAATCACAATTTTATCATTCTTAAAATGAAATTTTTAATTTCAAGTTTCAAAACTTGAACACACTATATTTTGAGCAAGTTTCTCACACACATTCTTTCTTAATGAAATACTACGTGATCACTTATTGATTTTAACAATAAGGTCATGGCTTCTTAAATCTTCTGGGACTTATATTTATCCCAATTAGAGTCGTCTATGAGTTTCTCCTCATAAATTGAATGCCAAATTTTATAATGTTTTAGTGACGTTTACATTCACCGACATAAATAAATAATTTATTGAGGTTTACATTTAGTGACATAAATAAATAATTTATTGAGGTTTACATTTAGTGACATAAATGAATAATTTAATAAGGTAGAGTCACATGGATAAAACAATAAATAAATAATTGAGGAAAAAAAAATCATCACTCTAAATGCAAAATTATAAATAAATAATTGAAGAAACTAATTCATGGCTTTGAATGCATAAAAAGAACGACAATCAATCAACAAAACAGTTGAATAGAAGCTATCATATTATCCAGACTATGAAACTTATAAAGGACTTTCTGATTCTACTTTTAATCTAGCAAAATAAAGAGCAATGACCACTATTTTCACAATAAACTACAAAGGAAACAAATTAAAATAAGTGAGAATCCCCTCTTCCAAAATAAAATGGTATCTCATTTTCTAGAAGTTCAAAGTGAAAGTAAAACTTAGAACCCTAGAACACATGACAAAAGGTCAAATCCCAACATAGTACCTAGAATATGAGATAAAAGAAAAAATAATCAAATCCCAACATAGTACCTAGAATATGAAACAAAAGACAAAACAAATTAAAACTCCGAGAAAACAAATTGGAACCCACTAAAAACAAAACAAATTGGAACCCATGATCCCTGCCACCACCACAATCCATTTTTTTTTGTAAGATAGTATATGTTACCTTTTATTGATCAAAACAAACCAAGTACATGTTTGAGGTCCTCGTGTTTGCGCTGGAAATAGAGGAAACCAATCCAAGCACCAAGACCATACTAATAGTAAAGGAAGACCCCAAGGGTCAATATTTAGAAAAATTTTACACAATAACTTCCAAGTCTTGAAATTGTAAGCTAAAACAAGAAAAATGAACATGTGCCTAAAAGGCGAGCCGTTGAACATAAGGATGTTAATTGACTCAAATTAAGTCCCATTTCCTTGTCTTCATTTCCCACTTTATTGTGTTCGGTTGGAGTTAGTTATGCAGGGATAATGATAGACTGATGAAGTTGTTCTTGGTGCTTGTGATGCTTCAAGAGATGGGTATGAATATCCAACAACATATCTAGTTTCTTTTCCATTATTTCTTTCATGAATTTTTGATCAGTCATATCACTTCTCAGCTCAAAGATAAGCCTTAAGTGATCCTCCAAGAATTGGACATTGTTGGTCTAGCCTTAAAAATTGGAGTTCTGAGGATATTCCTTGGACAACTTGGTGTTGTGACCTACTTCCTTATGAGAGGAATCATCACCTGCAACCAGAGGAGGAGGAGGAGGCATGCTTGCTTCATTCATAGCTACTATGGAGCTTGTCTTTAGGGTTGTGACACCTTCCTTGATGTTTTTTCCTTGAATTAATTTTGTTCCCACTCCACCATTTAACCCCGATACTCGACCTCTTCCTTATTCTCTTGTTGCTCCTGCAAAATTTCTTGTTGGTTCATGTGCTGGTGTGTTTCCTCACTTTGGATGCTAGAAGATTTATGCTAACTGTTTCCATTACTATCCATTGAGGTAGGAATACAATTTATGCCTCTAAAACCACATAATAATCCACTTCCTCTGCAAAATCTCCCTTGTTGTTGAGGCATGTTGATAATCAATAAGGGAGTGACCACGTAGATAAATGTTAACAACTGCTAGATTGACTTGAGTGAATTTGCACCGAAGGCAGAAAGAGAATGTCATCCATATTAATGGAAAATTACCTTTTACAACAAATTACAATCTGGCATATGGCAAGGGCACAATTACAACTCTTCATTACCATAACTACTAAAACATATGAGGTAATAAACCACTCAAGTCGCCTGTATTAAAAAACTTCACATTGGTTGACATTGTACTCAACAAGGAGAGTATTTTGTTGGGATACTCCATCCAACAGTTAAGAGAAAGTTCCATACACCATCCTCAAGATACCATAGGTGAACCATGTGTCGACAACAGTAGCCATTGGTTGCATCATCATATCTGGCATGTTAACACCCCATCTAGGGGTTTTAATTGAAGGACATGGGGGTGGGATTTGATACACTTGTGTGTTCATAGGTAACGATACCATTTAATACATTATCTCTGTGTGCAACCACACATTTGGAAACTACCTCAAGGTATCCCCATTGCTCCAGGTAAGGCCCTCATGGGAATTGAACCTTGCCTAAGGGTGAAAAAATCCTCACTTTTCACCATTGGAACCAACCCCTTTGGGATTTAAAGTTCAAGGACATGGGGGTAGGATTTGATCCACTTATGTGTGCATGAATCATAAGACTATTTTTAATATAATCTCTCTAGGTGCAACCACATGTTCAATCACTGCCTCAATGTGTCCCCATGGCTCCTGGTTAAACGTCCCTAATTGAAATTGAACATTGCCCAATGGTGAAAAAATCCTCACTTTCCACCATTGGATCCAACCCCTTTAGGCACCACCAAAATCCCTATTAAAGATAATGTACATTGAAAAGAAAGGAAGGAGGGTTTTGATTAATAGAGGGATATCAAAAAAATGGATTTATATTGGGAAAATAGGCATCATATAATGAATTTTTTTTTGCCTATAATAACTCTAAATAATAGTTACATTCATAAAGACGATACTCAGTGAACCAAATGACAACCTCTATTATAAAAAACAAATGAAGCATATACTTTCAATAACATAGTTATACACAGATTATGACCTCAGTTAGAAAGAAAAAATGAGTCACAAACATTTAATAACATAGTTTTTAAAAAACCATTAGTATGAAAATGATTGACTTTAAAAGGTCATTTTTAATCCAACATAGTAATAGCTACTACTATTTTCATAATAAACCAAAAAATAAACCAAATTCCAACAAGTCAAAATGAAAACCCAAATTCAAAACACCCAGAATTTTAAGACCATAATTTTAAGATGAAAGACTAAATTCAAATCACCCAAAACATGAATCGATAGGCCAAACATCACTAAAAATAACCAAAACATAAAAATGAACTAAAAAAAAAACATTTTCAACCCACAACCCCACACCACTACAATACCTACCAAAAACAATATAACCACATTCTCCTCACCTCTACAATGTTAGACAATCACCAAGCACAAACACCTATCAAGAAGAACAATCACAAAAATGTAACGAGTATAAGTTGAGAAACAAATAGAACCACATCCTCCTCAATCTTTCAAACTCTTATGGCCTCTACACTACTAGATAATCACCAAGCCCAAGGTAACAAGTATAAGTTATAAATAATAATTGAGAATACAAGATCGAACACCATTACAAAATCAAGGTATTAGGTTCACTTACCTCAGCGAAAGTCAGTGTAGGAATTATCAATGAAATTCAAAACAAGGTCTGTGAGTGACCTTGGCAATCCTAAGCTAACATTAATTGAGAAGCATGCTCCACATGTGGTTAAACGACAAAATGGAGTTTCTCTAATGGGAAGATGGATGGCAAGGTCATTCGCAAAGAATCTACAATGACTGCTAAAGTTCCAAACCAGTCATGTAAGATGGAAAGGTCATTCACATGAAAACTAAAATGACTTCTAAAATACCAAACAAGGCCATTTGAACTTTGACAGTTCTTACACTATTGGGAAATCATTAATCCCAAACTTCTAGCGAGAAGACAAACAATAGAAATACAATGAAATCCTAGCAATGAAATGATATTATAACTCTAAATTAGTAATACTTGAAAAGCATATTGAAAATCAAGGTGTAACTCTAAATTAGTAACTCTAAATTAGGCACACTAAGAGTTGGGTTGGGTGATAGAAAACAAAAAGATAATGTTGGAAATATTAATTACAAGTTATGGGATTCATGCTTACGTAGACTCTGTCTATCACAGAAAACAAAGACATTTATTATGTTAGACACATCAAGCAAGAGTGTTAGAATAACTTTATTTAATGAGTTGATATTTATCTTTATCGAGATTTGGTGTGTTGATGAGAGCTAGTCGAAATTTATTGTCATCTTAATTGTTCAGTCAATTTTAATTCTACAGGAAGTCTCTTAGTTTCATCTATATAAGTATGAGTCTGTAAGTAGTTGAGACAGTAGATACAATAAAAATAGAGAATAGAGTCATGAATTAGCAAGCAACAACAACTGTGAGGAGTTTGAGAAGTCTAAGAGCACAAGATCCATGTGTAAGTTTGCAGAATTCATTGGATCTGAAGCCCAACATAGTTTTGTATTCTATGTTAGCGCACAACACCCAAGTTATTAATATTAAGTATTTTTTTGTGTTGACAAATCCATGTGTATGACTGAATTTTGTTATGTTTGAGAGTTCATATGCTAAATATAGCACAATGTTGATTTTGTGTCAAGAAATAGTTTATTAAGTGTTTTATCATAGCGTGCAGTAAATCGTGGAGTCTGTGGACTTCGCAGTAAGTCTTAAGGGTTCAACGACGAAGAATTTCACTACGAGGTCTTTGAACTACACAACAAAGAGTTTTTTTGTGCGTTGTAGATCCGAGATCTTGTATTAGAGAAGGTTCATCAGAGTAGGTTCTATCAGAGCAGGCTAATTAGGGAAGGTTAATCAGAGCAGGTTAATCAGAGAAGGTTAATTAGAGAAGGATCTATCAGAGCAACAACTATGTTGTAAGGTGAGATATGGATTATACTTCAAATTTGCAACCTCCCACTTTTACAGGAAAAATTATGGTTTATGGTCCTTGACCATTAAGAAATTATTTTGGGATCAAGATGTTTAGGCGATAGTTGAGAATGGCTATGTGGAACCAATAGATCAGGCATCATACAATGTACTCACAAAAGATGAGAATTATGCCTTGAAATATCAAAGGAAGAAGGATGGAAGACGATGTTTTACATACATTAAGCCATGCATGAAAGCATAATCCCAAGGGTTGCATAAGAAAATCAAGATAAAGAAACATGGGGCATGTTGCAAAATTCTTATCAAGGTATGGACAAAGTGAAGACTTGAAAACTACAAATTCTTAGAAGATATTTTGAAGCTCTATCAATGAAAGACAAATATTTAGTAGATTCATTTTACACCCATGTTATTGGACTAATAAATTAGATTAAGTCTCATGGAGAAACCATAGAATACAGGAAGGTTGTTGAGAAGGTACTTAGGAGTCTTCCTCAATTTGATACCCTTGTTGTGACTGTAGAGGAGAACAAAGATCTGAGTCATTTTAGGCTAAATGAGTTGCAAGCTTCCCTCATTAATCATGAACATAGATTAAATAGATCAAATATGTCATTACGAAATGCATTTTCCACACAGTCATCTATAATAATTGGAAGAGGAATGGGGTGAGATAACTGTAGAGACAGAGGAAGAAGTTATGCTAGACGTGGACGTAGTAAAAATCATGGAAATACTGGTGGAAGAGGTCAAAATCCAAATAGTAGTCACTCAAGTAATCAAAGAATTGATAAATCAAAGAATTGATAAATCAAAGATTCAATGTCATTACTGTAAAAAGTATGGAAATTATGCATATGAGTGCAGGAAGAGATAGTATAATCATAACAACCACTTAGGTAAATATTAGAAACACAACACAAATAGTCCCTCTAGCCCTATGTTTATGGCTCATGTTGAAGCAATGCCTATAGTCTCACCACTTGAATGCAATGTTGCATAAGAAATTCCATGTGACACTTGTTACCTAGATTCAAGATGTAGTGATCACATGAAAGAATACTTAGAATTGTTTTCTAGTTTAGATAAGTTAGTCTGAACTAAAGTTACACTTGGAACATATATCCAAGTCATTGTCTTAGGAAAAGATAGTATTAACATTTTGACTAAACATGGTGAAAAAAAAGTTATGCCTGATGTATATTATGTTTTTGGACTAAGCATAATTTGATGAGCAGAGGAATTTGTTACAGAAAGGATATAGAATCTACATTGAAGATAATCATTGTGTGATTATGGACAGATATCCAAGCAATCAATTTCTTGCAAGAATTCAGATAATAAGAAACAAAATGTTTCCATTGACATTGAATCCAACCATGAAGAAGAAAGAAACACAAGAGTTCTATGACAAAAAAAATGTGCGTTCAGACACTGCATTCAAAGAAGAAATCAAAGAAAAACATATGCACAATTCCAAAGAAAGAAAATCTAGTGCACACAGTTTCAAGAAAGAAGGCATAGAGATGCAAGCAACATTCCAATATGAAGTACATGATGATTCTTGGTTGTGGCATTTCATATTTGGACATTTGAACTTTGGAGGTCTGAAGCTGCTACATACAAAGGATATGGTAAAAGGTTTGTCATTAATTGAAAAAACAAAAAAAATATGTGAAGGATGCATATTTGGAAAGAGACATAGAGAATTATTTCCAATTGGAAAGTCATATAGAGAAAAAACTCTACTGGAAATAGTACATTTAGATATTTGTGGACCAATGCAAACACCATTTATAGGAGGAAGTGCATATTTTATGACATTCATTGATGATTTCTCAAGAAAGACATGGATTTATTTCCTAAAACATAAATCTAATGCATTGGGTTGTTTTCGACAATTCAAGTCACTTGTGGAGAAGTAGAGTGGTTATTACATCAAGTTTCTAAGAACTGACAGAGGAGGTGAATATGTTTCAAGAGAATTTCAAAACTTTTGTAAATTTCATGGAATCTACAAGAAATTCACTGTGTTGTATACACCACAACATAATGGTTTCGCAGAAAGGAAGAATCGAACCATCATGGAGATGGAATGTAGTATGTTGGAAACCAAACATTTGTCAAATGAGTATTGGGTTGAGGCAGTAGTAATTGCAGTATACATCGTGAAGAGATGTCTGACAAAGAGTGTGAAGAAAAAATTTCCTCAAGAATCCTGGACATGTAAGAAGCATAATGTGGCCCACTTAAATTTTTTTGGTTGTGTTGCATACACACATGTTCCAGATGAGCTAAGAAAGAAGTTAGAAAAAAAAGGGAATATATGTATATTTGTTAGATACTATGAAGATACAAAATCATACAAGTTGTATGATACCATTGCAATAAAAGTCATAATCAGTCGCAATGTTCAATTCCTGGAGAATGAAGCATGGGATGGAAGCATAGAAAGGAAATTCAAAATTATTTATGTTATTGAGCATGATGACACAGAGTATGAAGTGGTTCAAACACCATGTACAAATCAGTGTGCATTTCCTTCCACTTCTAGAACTGCGACACAAATCTCAACAAAAACTACTCTGGTAAGATATATAGGTGTGTAGTCCACACTGAGAGCACAACAAACTCCAACAAGCAATCCAAGTAGTTCTAAATCTCCAGATCCTACATTATCAAGTTTGTTACCAAGAAATACAAGAATTTTGTGCGACATCTATAATGATGACAAAACAAATTCATTTTCATTTTTTTCTCTATTTTCACAAATAGATGATCCATTAACTTTTGAAGAAGCTGTCAAAGATGTTGTATGGGCACAAGCCATGGATGAAGAAATTAAATGCATAGAGAATAATCTGACTTTGAAATTGGTATGTGTACCTAAAGACAAGGATGTGATAAGTGTCAAGTGGATTTATAAAACAAAGCAAGATGCAGATGAAAATGTGCAGAAGCACAAGGAAAGGTTAGTTGCAAGAGGTTTTACATGGCAACCTGGAATTGATTTCAATGAAACATTTGCATTGGTTGCATGCATGGACACCGTCAGAACTATGTTGGCCATTTCTATTCAGAACAAATGGCCTATTTATAAAATGGATGTAAAGTCAACATTTTTTAATGGACATTTAGAAGAAGAAGTATATGTCGAAAATCCATAAGGCTATAAGGTTCCAGGACATGAAAACAAGGTGTACATATTGAACAAGGCACTGTATGGGTTAAAAGAAGCTCCCAAATCTTGGTACAGTTGCATAGATTCCTATCTCATTCAAAATGTTTTTCATAGAAGTGAATGTGAGCCAACACTATATATTAAAGCAAATCAATAAGGTAATATGATATTTGTTTGCTTATATGTAAATTATTTGATTTTTACACATGATTTTGGCCTAAAATAATTTAAGAAATTCATGAAGGATGAATTTGAAATGATTGATTTGGGGCTTATGAGATATTTTCTGGGTATTCAAGTTAACCAGTCCAAGTCATTGTAATTATTTCACAATATAAGTATGCACATGAAATTTTGAAAATATTCAACACGTTAAATTCCAAAGCAACTTCAACACCTATCATAACAGGATTAAAGTTAAGAAAAGAAGATGAAGGGTACAAGGTGGATCGCACACTATTTAAAAGAATGGTAAGTAGTCTTATGTATTTGACAACAAAAAGACCTAATATTATCTATGGAGTGAACATGATTTCAAGGTTCATGGAAACTCCAAAAGAATCCCATTGGAAGGTAGGAAGAATAATTCTGAGATATGTGAATGGAACAAAAGCTTTTGGAATTATGTATTTTACTTAAGAAGATTTCAGTATTATTGGATACACTCATAGTGATTGTGGAGGCAACATAGATGACAAGAAAAGTACCTCTTCTTACACATTTCATTTTGTAATAGGTATAGTATCATGGGAATCAAGGAAGCATCCTATAGTGACTCTTTCGTCAACATAAGCTGAGTATGTCACAGTTACAAGCGTAGCTTGTCAAGCAATTTGGATGAGAATAATGTTAAATGATTTGATGCAGGAATTACACAAACCAAATACATCATTTTGTGACAACAATTCAACCACAATGTTATCAAAAAATCATTTTTTTTCACAAAAAATCCAAGCACATTGATAGAAGGTATAATTTTATTAGAGAATTAGTGAATAACAAAAAAATCTGTTTAGAATTTTGTAGGTCTAAAGAAAAAGTCACATATATTTTCACAAAATATTTGACAAGAGATGCATTTCATAAACTGTATAGTTGTTTACGAGTTGGTGCAGTCACATATGTTTGACAATATATGTCAAATCAATTTTTTGATGTAAATTTTTGTGTTTTGTAATCTCACCTACTTATAATTAAGGGGGAGTGTTGGGAATATTAATTACAAGTTGTGAAATTTATGCTCACACAAAATCTATCTATCACAAAAAACATAGACATTTATTATGTCAGACATGTCAAGCAAGAGTGTTACTAGAAGATTATTTTATGAGCCGATCTTTAATTTTCTCAAGATCTGTTATGCATATGAGGGTCAGTCGAAATTTATTATCATCTTAATTGTCCATTCGGTTTTAATTCTACATGAAGTCTCTTAGTTTCATCTATATAAGTTTAAGTGTGTAGGTAGTCAAGAAAACATATACATAGAACAAAGAGACTAGAGTCATGAGTTAGCAAGCAACAACAGCTGTAAGGAGTCCAAGAAGTCTGAGAGCACAATCTCTATGTGTAAGTTTGCAGAAGTCGTTGGAGCTCGAGCCCAACATAGTTTTATATTTTGTATTAGCATGCAACACCCAAGTTATTAATATCATTTGTTTTTGTGTTTTGAAAAATCAATGTCTATGACTGAATTTTGTTATGTTCGATAGTTCATATGCTAATTATAGCACACTCTGCACGGTAAGTCCCGAGGGTTCAACGACAAAGAATTTCACTACACAGTCTTTGAATTGCGTGACAAAGAGTTTTTTCTGCGCGTTGTATGTGGTCAGGCTGAGAGTTAAGGCAATAACCTCAACCAAGCACATCTGAGACAAGCCCAAATATGATATTGACCAACCATCCACCCGACACTACCTAGAGACCACCCCACCCGCCTAGTACATAACCTCACCTTGCAGAGAACGTCATCCCGCCACCACACCCTAGCATCCATATCCCAACGCAGATGTCAACAGCAGCAGAGCCAATAAACGTTGATAGAAATCAATATTTATGATCATGTGATGCATTATCGTTAAATGTTTTGACCGAGCCATGCACTAACGTTTGTTGAATTGCTATAAATAAATTTGGTCTAAATTTTTGATCGACTGTAAATTTATATCTCTGGATCCCTAGCTCCTGCTCCATAAACTTGATCTTCAAAATATTATCTTATTGGATCTTGAAGGGAATATCGAACTGAATCTCAAACAGGTTCTCTAATAGGATGTCCAACGAAAAAATGTTGAGCTGGGTATCTAGATCTTGAAAATGTTTTACCACTACCTGGGTCTCAAACGGATTCCCCGAGTAACTCAATTAGTGTGAAAATTATTTCTTATGTACAATTTTAAGTTTATAAATACAAAATTTTATTACGATAAGATTAATTTCATGACTAATTTTCTGCGTGCAGGGACATAATAATAAAATAATTGAAGCTTGTAGTATTTCATGGAGACTAAAATATCGTAGTAAGAATTTTATTAAAGCTTCTGCTACATGGAAGCCACCTTTTAAATTACAATATAAATGACATATTATATCTATGGATCTCTGGATTTTAAGAGATTTATACGTTCTTCTTTAGACCCATGGATTAGAAGACTAGCCAATATTGCTAATGCTTCTTCCCCGAGCATTAACTTTGATTGATTTTTGGTTTTTTATTAGGGATAAACGATTATCGTTTGACCTCCTAATGAAACAAGATGAGTCTTGTTATTCTTTAAACCAATTTTGTCATAGAATTCCTCATGTTGAATTACATTTTCTCCTTTTGTTTAATATTGACTAGAAGCTTTTGAGAGCTAAAACCATATCACAATATTGTCCCAGATTAGAGAAAAACCAACCTTGAATGAGTATATTTTTTTTTGCATGATTAGAGGGGAGGATCTAGAAATTTAGATCAACTCAGGCCGACTTCTCTATGCAATGCAGTTTCAAATACTACGTTCCACACAGGCTTCACGAAAAAGTTCTCAAAACAAACTGAACAGTGCACAGACTGCACGATTTGTTGCACACTGTGAATAAACATACTGAATGAAATGAATTATGGATTCATAATAGCACAATGTTATTCTTAGCACATAAACTTAGAAATATGACAAAAACTTGTCAACGCACAAATTACTTGATATATATTAACTTTGGCGTAGTGCGCAAATACAAAATACAATAACTGAGATGAGATTTGTCTCTAATGAATTTTGTTGACTTCACAGACACATATCTTGTGCTCTCAGACTTCTTGGAATTCTGAACTGTTGTTGTTTCTCCTTCCTCTCTACCTCTCTGCTTCTTCTTTTTCTCTTTACATCATCTTCAACTAACTAAAGACTCAGACTTATATGGACTACGACTTAGATTTCTTGTAGAAGTAAGACTGACTCAACATTAAATACTACCATTAATACGACTGACTCTTCAACTACTTAACTGGATTCGAGAAGATAAAGATCAGATCCATTTATAACTTAACTTGTTTTCGATTGACTTAGTATGAGTTTGATTAAATGTGAGACTTTTCACTTGTAGACCATCAGACAGACAAACAGACTAACAAATCGAATGACTGACAAAGCTACAAACAAATTGACTGACAGACAAATCAACAGAGACATGAATATCTCACCGACTTTTAATTATTATTTCCAACACTCCCCCTTAATTATAAGTAGGTGGGATTACAAAAATTTACATCAAAAAATTTATTTTACATTTTACTGTCACGCATTTGTTACTATGTAGACTCCCAGACTACTATGCATATGCTGAAATACATCTCTTTCTAAATACATTGTAAAAATATATATGACTTGTTTTGACCTCCAAAACTCTAAATAGATCTCTTGGTTATTCACCAATTCTATGATAAAATGATACCTTGTGTCAATGTGATTAGTTTTCTTGTGAAACACATGGTTCTTTGATAACATGATGGATGAATTGTTGTCACATAATGCTATTGTTTGTTCCTGATTTTCCGAGAAAAAATATTTCAACATTCTTCTCATCCAAACTTTTTGACAATATGTTCTGGTAGCTGCGACATACTCTACTTCTGCTGAAGAAAGAGTGATTATGGGCTACTTTCTTGATTCCCATGATACCATACCTGTTCCAAAATGAAATGTGTACCCAGAGGTACTTTTTATATCATCTATGTTGCCTCCACAATCATTGTCAGTGTATCCAAAGAGTCTAAAATATTCTGAAGTGGAGTACTTAATTCCAAAATCTATTGTTTGATTCACATATCTCAATATCCTATTTCCTGCCTTCCAATGTGATTCTTTTGGAGCTTCCATGAACCTTGAAATTAGGCTCACTCCATACATAATATTAGGTCTTGTCTCTATGAGATACAAGACTTTCTACTAGTCTTTTAAACAATGTGGGATCCACTTTTTACCCTTTATCTTCATTGTTTAACTTCAATCATGTTATGAGAGGTGTTGGAGCTGCTTTGGAATTTAACATATTGAATATTTTCAATATTTCATGTACATACTTATATTGTGAGATTAATATACCACTTTTGGACTGGTGAACCTCTATTCCCAAAAAATATCTCATAATCCCTAAATTTGTCATTTCAAATTCATCCTTCATGACTGACTTGCATTCTTCTATGCCAAAATCACCTGTAAAAATCAAATCGTCTACATATAAGCAAACAATTAACATATTACCTTGTTGATTTTCTTTAATGTACATTGTTGGCTCACTTTCACTTCTATGAAATCCATTATGTGTAAGGAAATAATCTATATGGTTGTACCAAGCTCTGGGAGATTACTTTAACCCATACAATGCTTTCTTCAATCTGTATACTTTGTTTTCTTGTCCCGGAACCTCATAACATTGTGGTTGTTCCACATATACTTCTTCTTCTAAGTTTCCATTAAAAAATCTTGACTTTACATCCGTATGATAAATTGGCCACTTGTATTGCGCGGTAATAGCTAACACAATTATGATTGTGTCCATGCATGCAACTGGTGCAAATGTTTCATTGAAATCAATTTGAGGTTGTTGTGTAAAACCTCTTGCAACTAACCTTGCCTTGTGCTTCTGCACATTTCCTTCTGCATCTTGCTTGGTTTTATAAATCCACTTGAAACATATAACATCCTTGTCTTCAGGTACATCAACCAACTTCCATGTCTGATTTTTCTCTATGCATCTGATTTATTCATCCATGGCTTGTTACCATACATCATCTTTGAAAGCTTCTTCAAAAGTTAATGGATCATCTATTTGTGAAAACAAAGCAAAAATTGAAAATAAATTCGTTGCATCCTCATTATAGATGTCACGCAGACTTCTTGTCTTCCTTGGTAACAGACTTGCTAAAGTTGTATCTAGGAATGTAGAACTACTCAGAATGCTTGCTGGTGTTTATTGCGCTCTACGTGTAGACTGTGCACTTGTTGTTCTCACTAGAGCATTATGCGCTATGATTTGCATCGCAGTGCCAGGTGTAGAAGGGACTGCACACTGAATTGTACATGGTATTTGAGCCATTTCATCTTCTGTGCCATCATGCTCCATTGCATCAATAATTTTGAGTGTCTTTTCTATGCTTCCATCCCATGCTTCATTCTCCACGAACTTAACATTGCAACTGATTATGACTTTTCTTGCGACAAGCTCATACAACTTGTATGCTTTTGTGTTTTTAGAATACCCAAAAAATATACATTTTTGTCCTTTATTGTCGATCTTCTTTATTAGCTCATCTAGAATATGTGCGTATGCGGTGCAACCAAATTTTTTTAAGTGTGCTACATTGTGATTCATACTTGTCCAAGCTTCTTGAGGAACTATGTTCTTCACACTCTTTGTCGGACATCTATTCAATATGTATACTGCAGTTCCTACTGCATCATCTCAATACTCATTTGAAAAATGTTTGGCTGCCAGCATATTGCGCGCCATCTCCATGATGATTTTGTTCTTTCTTTCTTCCACACCATTTTTCTATGGTGTATATCACGCAGTAAATTGCTTGTAGATGCCATGAACTTTAGAAAAGTTCTGAAATTGTCTTGAAATGTATTCTCCTCCTCTGTCAGTTCTTAGAAATTTGATGTAATAACCACTCTTCTTCTCCATGAGTGATTCAAATTGTTGAAAACAACTCAATGGTTCAGATTTATGCTTTAAAAAATAAACATATGTCTTTCTTGAGAAATCATCAATAAATGTTAGAAATTAGGTATTGCCTCCTATAGATGGAGTTTTCACTGGTCCACAAATGTCTGCGTGTACAATTTCCAGTGGAGCTTTTTCTCTATAAGACTTGCCAACGGGAAATTATTCTTTGTGTTGCTTGCCAAATATGCATCCTTCACATATCTTTTATGGTTTATCAATCAATCAAAAACCTTTTACCATATCCTTGTGTGTAGCAGTTTTAGACCTCCAAAGTTCAAATGTCCAAATCTGAAATGCCATAACTAGGAATCATCTTATACTTCATATTGGAATGTTGCCTTCATCTCTACACTATTTTCTCCTTTCTTGGTATTGCGTGCACTATTTTCTTCATTAGAATTGCGTGCACTTTCTGAGGTAAATGTAGTGTCTAACTGCACATCTTTTCCTTTTCCAGCAACTAGCACTGTATTCTTCTTATTGGATAACTTCAATGAAAATGGGACCATTATGTTACTTGTCATCTGAATTCTTGCAATAAGTTGATTGCTTGGGCGTTTATCCATAACCACACAATAATTATCTTCCATGTAAATTTTGTATCCTTTCTGTAAAAGTTGTCCCGTGCTCATCAAATTATGCTTCAGACCAGAAACATAATATACATTAGACATAGTTTTTTTTTCTCCTTGCTTAGTTAAAATGTTTATAATTCCTTTGCCTAAGACAATGACTTGGATATCTATTCCAAGTGTAACCTTGGTTTGGAATGACTCATCCAAACTAGAAAACAATTATATGTTTCATGTCATGTGGTTACTGCAACCTAAATATAAATACCATATGTCATAAGGGTTTGCTTGAGCGACATTGCATTCAACTGGTGAGAGAATAGGAATTACCTCGGTGTGCACCATAAACACAGGGTGAGATTGGTTATTTGCGTTGTTTGAATGATTTGACATTGCTTGTTTTGATTATATTGTCTTTTCCTGCACTCATATGCATAATGTCCATACTTTTTACAGTAATGACACTTAATCTTTGATTTGTCAGTTCTATGACCACTTGACTAACTTGTACTTGGGATTTTACCTCTTCCACTAGTATTTACAGGATTTCTATTGCATCCACTCTTGACATAACTTATTCCTCTGCCTCTAGAGTTATCTCCCCCCCTTCCTCTTTCATGGCTTATAGATGACTGTGCGAAAAATGCATTTTCTAATGACACACTTGACCTACTTAATCTCTATTCATGATTAATGAGGGAAGCTTGCAGTTCATATAGACTAAACTGAATCAAGTCTTTTATCTCTCCTAGAGTCACAACAAGGGTATCAAACTTAGGAGGAAGACTCCTAAGTACCTTCTCAACATTTTTTCTATCTTCTATGGTTTCACCATGAGACTTAATCTCCTTTATCAGGCCAATGACATGGGTATAAAATGAATTTATTGTATCTGAATATTTCATTGACATTGTTTCAAAATATTTTCAAATAATTTGTAGTTTTGAAGTCTTTACTTTGTCCATACCTTGATAAGAGGTTTGAAATATGTCTCATGCTTCTTTGGCTTGTTTTGTTGATGCAAATCTTGGGAGTATGCTCTCATGCATGGCTTGATGCATGTAAAACATCGCCCGAAGTCCATTCTTCTTTCTTTGATCTTTCAAGACATCCTTCTGAGTATGTGTTAGGGCATTGTATGTTGCCTGATCTACTGATTACACATAAGCATTTTCAAATATCTCCCATACATATTGACCTCGGAACAACGGATTCATGGTCAAGGAGCTCATCTCATAATTCTTTCCTGTAAAAGTGGGAGGTTGCATATTTGAGGTAGAAGCCATTTTCCACCTTTCAACAAAGTTTCTACTCTTGAACTTGTTCTGATAGAACCTTCTCTTGATCAAATTTCTCATGATAAACTTGCTTTGATACCATATCTAGAAATTTGGATCGACACGCGCAGACTACTCTAGGCAACACAGTTTCAAATACTGTGCACAGGCTTCGTGACAGAGTTCTCATAACTAACAGTGTAGTGCACATATTGCACGATTTGTTGCGCGTTGTGAATAAACACAGTTAATGAAATGAACTATGTATGGTGAATAACACAATGCTATGCTTAGCACATAAAATAAAAAATATGATAGAAACTTGTCAACATTAAAGACGACTATTAATACGACTGACTCTTCCACTACTTAAATGGACTCAAGAAGATAAAGATCAACTCCATTTATAACTTCAGTGCTTGCTGACCGACTTAGACTGAGTTTGAGTTAACGTGCAACTTTGCACTTACGGACTGTTAGACACATTGACTGAATGACAAATCAGCTGACTGACAAAACCATTGACAAATTGACTGTCGACTATCAGACACACTGACTGAATGACAAATCTGTTGACTGACAAAACCACTGACAAATTGACAGAGACGTGAATATCTCACCCACTTGTAATTACTATTTCCAACATGTCAAATGTATACAAAACTGCATGGTAGATGGGCATAAGAAGTGATCCCCATAAACCAAAA
>JZKD02S1849930.1:70284-86411 GCA_000966675.3 Picea glauca | reverse complement strand
ATCAATTGGTGGTTGTTTTATTCATTGCTTAATTTCTCTCAATAGCCACGTCTTGGGCTTGATTTATCTTGAAGTTTCCTTTAAATGGTTTAACTTGGCAAACACATTAATTTTTATTTTCATCTTATAAGGCAAGTTGTTCTTGCCATTGAATTTATGGTATCTAAGCAAGTAATATGATGTGCATGTGATCTAAATGTATCTATCTCTTTAAGCCTTGTATCTCATTTCTCTCTTATGTGTTGATGCACTCAATGGTTTAGGCTTTAACAACACTTTTTGAGCACTTTCAGTTTCGGCCATCTCATTATTTGGCACTTTTTAAGTAACTTAAAACTCTCAAAACACTCTTGTAATCACCTAAAAGTCTACCTAATTGATATATACACTTAATAGACTATTTTAGGGTACCTTAGACCACCATCTCCACCATCTAAAACAGGTTTGAGGAAAACAACGGAGGGTAGTGGCAGGGGACTGTCCCGTGGCGCTCCGGGTGGGTGTCCTCTTCGGGAAGTACTCTTACTATCAGGGCTGACCGTGGAAGCTAGGGTGGGCCTCGTTGCCTTACTATCTTGAGCACCCGGCAGTGATTTGGCAACAGGAGGAGGAGGCTTTGGTGAAAGCCAAATAAACTTAAAATCCTTAAGAAAAGCCTAACTATTTAATCCCTTGGCCACATTTAATAATATTTGGGGAGTTTGATAGCAAAGAGTGTAGATTGTCCTCATAGTAATTGTGCTTAATCTTGATAATCTTATTGATAAAGTAACATGTTGATGATCTAGTGTAGATGATGATGTGGTGAATGCTCAAGTCTTCTTTTTCCTGCACACATTAAACATACTTGGTTAGATTGTAATATCTCATTCTTTTGTAAAGCTTGTAAATGAATGTATATGATATTCTTTCATTGAGTTATTCTTATTTGTAAATCTGTAACTTACAATTTTGTTCATAACTTGTAATTCTTTTGTAATCAACCACCCCTTAACATAGTTGACCCCTTGCCCAATTTCTAGGCACTAGTCTTAGTTGACCTAGGGAAAGGACTTGCTTGTCATGCTAACCCTTGCATATTGCATGGTTGCCTTAGCATTTTAGGATTAGAATCCCCTCTAACCTTAAAAAATTAAAATTGACTCCTAGAATCTAACTTAATTCATCTAGTAACTAAGGACTACCCCCTTTGGCTTCCCTAGGAGTAAGCCTAGACGAAAGAGGTTCCGTTCAAAGTGACAGCGTGGCCTGTGAACCTAGGCATTGTGCCTCCAAGGACACACTGAGTGAGCCAAACTCAACTCACGTCTACAAGTGTGTATAAGGACAGCAACAGGACTTACAAAGATCTGTGGCATAAATAAAGATGACTGTGATGATAAGATTCCCGCAATCCTCTGGGCGTATAAATCAGCATTCAAAAGATCGACTAGACAGACACCATTCAAGTTAGTCTACGGCCAAGAAGTTGTAATCCCGCTACAATTTTGGACTAATTCCGACAGAGTTGCAACTATAGCAAAATTTGACAAGAGCAAAAACTTGAACGACCAACTATACCAATTGAACAAGCTGGAAGAAGAGAGGTTAATAGTGATTCATCATCAAGAGGTTCAGAAGCAACAGCAAAAAGCATGGCATGATCGTCACTTAAAGAAAAGGATACAAAAGATGGAGACTTAGTCTTACTATATGATAGTCGTATAAAAGCAAACCCAGAAAATTGGAAACAGCATGGTTGGGGCCTTATGTGGTGGAAAACATTCGATCGACTAGAGCGGTCCAACTCAGAACGTTATTAGGGCATCCATTTAAGAAACTAATTAATGGAGCCCGTTTAAAGAAATATCAAGTATAAAAAGAAAAGAACCATGTTGGCAAAGTTTAGCAGGGAGTTGCCAACAAGAACCGACTAAAATAACTAATCAAACTTATAAAAAATAAACCTTTATTAAAATTAATAAACAAAAAAGACAGTTAGACAAATTCAGGTATAAAAAAAACTGAAAAATTTAAAGTATTTAAAGAATAGCCATAACACTAAGGGAAAAGCAACAATAAAGTAAAATGGAGAGAGAAAGCAGCTTGTGGTCAAGCCCGAGACAAAATAGCAAAAGATATTCCCAATGTCCTACACCTTCAACCGACTTAAGACAAATACTCATAAGAAAAGAATCCAGCGAAAGGACCAGTCCAGGAGCAAGCGAGCGTGGTTCAAGCGAGCGCAGAACAGGCGAGCGAAGATCATATGAACATAAATCAAGAGAACATAATTGGCATGACAAAAGACGACATCATTCAGACTCAGCAAAAATCAGCAAAGTAAACGAACAAGAGCGCCATCACCGACATCGACTAAGTCAATCAAGTAATAAAGATGGCTCAAGAAATCTGGTTGATCGGCTTACGTATCGACCACGTATCAACAGAGGAAACCTCGTCAATCGGGTCCAGAACAACACCAACCAAGAAAACACTGACATCGACAGAGATGGAGCATTTAATATGGGACAAGTAAAAGCCGATGTGTGCATTAATGATGGAAATGATCGTTATACATCCGTCCATAAAACTGCCGAATATACCGATACGCACGACATTCAACAACAAGATATTGGATTTAATAGTCAATGGGATGCAAATGAATGCCAACCCAGCAATGATTTAAACGTCCACTCGCTCGACCCACTCGTACCTCCAATCTTTATGACGGAAGAGCACAACATACAAGGACAATTGCATGCATTAAACCCGACGCTTTCACCACTATCTATAAATTTGGAAGAAGCATATGACTTTCCCTCACTATTATTCTCGCCTCCATGGATAACTATAGAGCAAAACAAGCAGACGACTAAACCCGTAAATCCCCCAACGCTACCAGAAACTAGTAACAAGGATCAACAAATGTCGAGGATGAGAGGTCAAGTCGATAGCGCAACAGAAGATTCAAGAACGAGGCAAGTTTTTGACAGAGCCACCACGACGCCATTGCAAATCCGGATGCAAAATATCTGGCTCACAAAGATGGAGGAAACAGACTGGAGCAAGCATTGGATAAATTTCACAAAGTGGGCAATGGAGGAAGGAAGTTGGAAAGAAGAAACTGAATTCCTAGAAAAAGCAGGAATCCGACATATCCTTGGCGCCCCACAAGTAGCTGACATGGGTCAATGGAAAGAAGAAGCGGCAAAATTCATTGTTAGTCAGTATCATCAAGGATACCTCTGGTTAAATAAGGCCATAGCAATAACTGGCGGACTCCTCTACCGAATCTTAGGAATCCCAAGGGCAGGGGCCAAAGTACCCAAATCAATCAATTCTAACGACTGGATGTAGTTCTTAACAGGGTCGGTGACAGCCAAAAACTCTAAGGGATTGTTGATCAACAAAATCACCAACCCAAAAGCCCGTTGGGCTGCAATCATAATTTCTTTGTGCTTCACACCGACCGGACGGGGATTCGACGTAAAGATGACAATGGTCAACTCAATAGCTCAAGTGTATCAGAATTCGGAAAGGTTCAATTGGGCAGAACATTTGGCCGACATGCTTAGAACCAACTGCAAGGAAGTTCAAGATTCAGGTCGAGCCATCAAGTTTCCATCATTGCTAATCTGGATAGCAATGGAACAATATGGGCCCTTAGGAGAAGCATCATTCACAGCCAAGAAGACCCCGACAATCGAAAAGTACGGAGTTTTCTCTTCAAATCGGAAAAGTACGTCCAACTCACTTCCACTAGAAGAGATGTTTCGGTTATGGGTCGTGGGCATGAAAGATGGAACCCACAGATGGCGAGTCGAGCAAGCAATCCGTCAAGCACTTTTGTCACCTTGCCATTTTCACCTCGAACTCGACTACACGAAGCTTTGGTGCGGAGTCGCGTCGGCACCTGAACCAAAAGAATTACACTACCAGCCGACAATAGAGGAATCTTCACAGAATTGGAAAGACAAATCAATCAAAACTTAGAAATTTCGTCGGAGGCACAACAGACAAGGATGCCTCTATTATTGCCATTGATCGATGGAGAGCAAGAGAAATAAAGAGAAGCGCTCTCTACACAGTTCTGTTTGTCGAAGACTTACAAGCTCTGACAGTTGTCCCTCCAAATCCTTCCCCGGTAAAAAGAAAACAACTAAATAAAAATAACAAAGGGAAGAAACTTGTTGAAGAAGAAGCATTAGAGATCGAGACAAAGGAGATATGGAGAGAAACATTCCAATCGAACGAGGGCATCGACTTCAATGACCCCATCATTAAAGAAAAAATGGCAAGTATCACCTCTAAGATCGTCGTCAAATTACAGCAAACTCGACAAGAAACTGCTACCATGAAGAAGATATACAATTCCTCTGTCGGACCACAAATGAAGGAGGCCTTCTAGAAAGCGAAAAACATAAAGAGTTCGCTCAAGCGAATTGAAACAAGAGGGGAAAACAGGCAGAAGAATTTAGAGAGCACAACCACTTTTGTCAGCCCAACGAAAGTTACAGTGAACACGACAAAATGGGAATTAAGACAAAAAGTAACACCAAGCAAGAAAATAACACTTGATGTTGCAACGACCTCACCAAGGAGTCACCCCCCACAGAACCAGTCTCGGTCATAGAAGAATTACCTTCAAAGAAAAAGAAGAGGCAACTCAGCTTCAATGAATGGTTTGAAGCCACAGAGTCAGATAAACCAATCGAGACGGATGATGTCGAGATAGAAACTATAGACATGGAGCAGCAGGAATAGGTCGAAGAAATTGACACGGAATTAGTACAGCAGCAGTCGACCAGAAAACCGACATCGCCACAGCAGTCAGTTGAATCAATACAAGTTGATGAGCCAACCGTCCCAACACAGCAACAGGCAACCCATCCGTTTGAAGCATCAAATCAACAAGAAGAAGTCTTGCGATCAACTGAAGCACATCGAGTCAGGATTAACCAAAATGATAAGGAAGCAGAGCTAGAAAACGACACTCCATGCACTCAAGCGGAGAACGTCGAAAAGTTGGAGAATGAACAACCTTTACTGGAGATAGATCCCACGGACACTGAGCAAATTAATGCAAAAGAGTCAGTGCTCTAGGACAAAGAAGAGATGGAGGTACAAAACACCCAGCACGAGGAAGAAGAAAAAGATAAAACAAGTGAACAAGGCATCTCGACAACACAACAGGCGGTAACAAAAGACAGTAAAACACCCAAATCTGCAAATAAATGAAAGAAAAGGAATCTGTCCATTATCACCATCAGAACGACTGGAACAACGACTCCACCAAGGTCGTCAGTCGAAACCTCATTCGACCAAAACGCCATTTCCGACAAACATGTGTTCGACTTACATAGAGCTATCTCAAAAGAATCAGCAAGGGGATGGAAGAAGGTGTTGAAAGAAGGAAGTCGAGTTGAACGACTAAAACAAGAACAAAAGAATACCTTGGAAGGATGCAAAGAAGCGATCAGACTGAATGAAGGGATAGAACAGATGCCAGAGGTACAAAACCCCTTAGAAGGCTTCAAGGAACTGATAAACAAAATGATCGAAAACAACACAAATTACCGACAACAAGTATAGGCAGTAAAGAAAGAAAAAGAAGAAGTCGAGCAGCAACGCGACTTAGCACTCAAAGAAGTCTAGACAACCCAAGAACAAATGAACATGATAGTAAAAGCAGAACAACAGAATCTGAAAGGCTTCAAGAAAAACAAACATAAATTAAACAAAGAAGGTAGCGCACTAAGCTCAGTGGTAAACGAATGGCCAACTCACTTTGCGGAAGCATTCAGTAAATGTCGGGTACAAAGGGTTGCAGTCGACAGTATAGAAAGGTCAAGGAATTCGACCACGAATAACAAAGTAAAAGAAGCCCTCACTGTGTAGTTGGAAAAAGAAAGAGCAATGAACAACAACTATCACAACAGGAGAAGGAATGGCAGAAGGAGGGACATAGAGTGCAGCTAGAAACAGACTAGGCAACCAGTCGCCTGAGCCAGCTCATAGGGAAAATGCAACATACAGAACAGCAATTTGATCAAGAATCAGGAACTTCTCAGACATCAAGTATAGCAGAGAAAGTCGAATTGATTACCCAGTTGAAGATTCTAAATATTGAAGCTCAGCAGGTGGTCAGCACCTGGTGCGACTTCATCCAACAAACAAAGAATTCAGCTCCTAGTATTATTCGGACAGTTTTAAAGGTCAGCACAAAAACTGAAAAGAACAGGGTAGTCGACGAAGCTAGAAGTGAAACTCCAGGCACAACAGCTCAGTCGGAAATAGTACCCTAAGTCGGTCATACATGTTAGATTTTTAGGGAAAATGAAAATAGAGATATCTTTTTCAAAATTGATCACTACTGTACATACAGATCAGCACTTAAAAACAAAATTCTGAAGTAGATGAAATACTGAAAACACAAATGTTAAGGAGAACCGACTTAAACATGAACAGAAAAAATATTTCTAAATATTAACTTGAACTTAAAACAGAGGTAAACATTAGTATAATCAGATCTGAACTTTACCTTAGAAGAAATAAATGATAGAGGTACCTAATGTGTAGTTGTCCTCTTTCTTTATGCTCAGGCAAGCTATGAAGGTCATGGATCAAACCCTCAAGGGTTTGATCTCATCATGATCTTTAAGTGGACAGTTTACCAAGAAGAACTCAATGATAATCAGCAAGAGAAAGGTTGATACAGGAAACCCCAAAGACCACAAGAAGCCTACACAGAATCAAAACCCTCAAGGCAGAATCTGATAAACAACAATAGAAGGGTTACACAGGTGGAAGCCAAGGAGAAAACCCACAGCAGCCTAAAAGAAAACTTAGTGAGAGCCTGAAGAGATGAAGGGAGGAGCCAAAGGGCTGCCTAGGAGGCAGCGGCACCCTTAAAGCATACAGCGGCAGCAAGAGGAGGGGCCAAAGGAAGGCCACGACACCTACAGCAGCAAAAAGAAAGTCTGCGGCACTTACACACAGCAGGAGGGAGGTCCGTGGCACCAATACCCAATAGAAGGAAGACCAAAAATGAACCACCAGCCAGCAAAAGGAAGAAACAAAGGAGGTCGCACCTCAAACAAGAAAGAGAGAGTCTACCAAGGAGGTCGTACCCAAGACAAGAACCAAGCTAAGGTAGTCATAGAAATTCAGACCATGAGAGGAGAACAAGTGAGTGTAAGAATGAGAGAGGGGTAGGTTCTTATTTATAGTTTAGGAAGGTTAGATTTAGGTTTAATTAAAATCCTAAAAATAAAATAAATAACAATTAATATTTTTAATTAATAAAAATATTAACTATAAAGTCAAATAAGTCAAAGTGACTTATAAAAGACCAATACAACATCAAGCAAGATGGAGAAAGAGAGTCAAGCAAGGGGAGGCTACAAGACAGAGTCAAGGGGGTCTTCTTCAATGGCAAATTGTCCACATATGTCTCGTGATAACTTATAAGCTTATATCATCCTTGCATAAGAGGAGAAACCAATGGTGTGGTCATATCCATCTTCTAGCTGCCCCTAGGTCTCATGGACCATCTCGAGAGAGAAGAAGAAGATCACACATCATCACATCTTGGTACACAAGAAAAGAACTACCTGGTCTCAGACCAGGATATGCTAGAACACATCTGGGGGCCCTAGAACACATCTAGGGTCTTTCATCCACCAAGGTACAAGTCCAAGGATCAACCCAAGTGTTTAAGCAAGGATTCCCTGGAACACATCCAAGGGCCCTAGAACACATCTAGGGACTTACATCATCAACCACCAAGGAACACATCCAAGGATGAATCCAAGCACCGAGCAAGGATTCCCTGGAACACATCCAAGGGCCCTAGAACACATCTAGGGACTTACTGCTTGGTCCTTGACCAAAAACCCCAGAAGTACACTGGGGGGCCTCACTTGGGTCTTTTTCCATGGCTCTAACTACTTGGTCCCAAACCAAGAACCCAAGGAGTGTACTCGGGGCCCTAGATCTCAGCTAGGGTCTTATGCCATACTTACGGAGAATGGCTCTTGCAGCTGCACTAATTTCAACAGTCCACATAAAGATTTTGTCTCTTCTTCTTACATACTGCTCTTTCTCTCTTCATCTATACTTCTCCATATTGTAATATTGTAATCAAAATATGAAAAAAAATTATTTTGTATGACCCCCTTTTGCTCGAGACGATCAAGGAATTGAGGTGGGGGGAGATGTTGTAGGGGTTAGTCGACCCTGTCGACTATACCCGATGGTCGACTTAGAATCTGTCGGTCTACCGACTTAGTTAGAAGTAGAAGTCGGTCGGAGTCTCTATTAACCGACCGACCCAGGCAGTTAAGTAGTTACAACTGCCTGTTAGAGGTATAAATAGATAAGCACATGAAGGCTCAAATAGCTTCATGGGAGAGGATATATGTAATTGTGTTGTACTGTCTATCATATAATAAAAAGACTCTTCTTTGGGCTCTCATTACTTATGTATGTCTCTCTATATGTCTATGTGTATGCATGTATCTCTATGATGGCTATGTAAGGTTCCACTGGTAACACTCCCTACTTTCCCTTAGATTACAACAGATCTATATCCTAATCCGGATCCGGATCCTGGTAACTTAGCTTAAATGTCATTTATTACATATGACTTATTTCTCACTTTATGACATTACAACATTATTCTTATATATAACATTTATTACTCCATAGATAAAATAAACATTAAAATGTCTAATACTCCCTCTTCATGTTTATTCCATTTTCCTAACTCTAACATATCTCGGAATTTCTCAAACTTCTCCTTGTTGAGTGCTTTAGTGAAGATGTATGCTAGTTGATCTTGGGACCCACAATAAATCAGTTCTATCCCTTTGTTATACACTTATTTTCTGATATAGTGATGATGAATTTCGATATATTTTGTTTTCAAATGATAGATTTAATTCTTTGTTCTCTTGATTGCACGTTGGTTGTCACAAAGTAGAGTTATTGGTTGCATTTGTGGGAGCTTCAAATCGCATAAAATGTAACCATACTGCTTCACATGTTGCTCCAACGGTTGCTTTGTATTCTGCTTGTATTGTCGAATGAGATATTGAAGGTTGATTTTTACTTGCCCATCAAATCACTCCACTACCAAGAGTAAAAGCATAACTTGTTGTAGATTTTGTTTCATCCATCTCACCTACCCAATTTGTAATGTCCCCATTTTTGGATGTTTCTATGTTACAGAATGGGATGCCTGCCATAGTAGCCAGATGGGGGTGATAGCGAGTTCATGAGATATTGAGGGGTTTTATTGGGCCCGACTTGCATCGTTCATCATATTTCATCATCAGGATCCATTCCGCACAGCTTGTCTTTGGTTTCGTTGCATTCCGATGATTTCAGTAATTTTGAGTTATTATGGAGCATAATTTAATTAAATTCACTAAGGAGGTTATTTTGGGCGTAATACTTGGAGAAACCTCTTAGTGTAATAGCTCATTGGAATCGGGAGGAAGAGCACTACAGGATAAGATGATGAGAAGTGACTTTCGGTGGCCAGAGAAGTCATAAGGACAAAGAAATCACTTTTAGAGGAAAAAAAGTTAATTAATTAATTAAGTGATTTAATTAAGAAATATTAAAAATAAAGTAAAAGTCACTTGGAGAGAAAAGATGAACAAGGGGATAAAAGAGAGATAGGGGCTTCTATTCTCTCATTATGTTGAAAAGTCCAAGATACTTGGGGGTTTTGAGGGTTTTGACTGAACAAACCCTAGAGATCAGCTCGGTGGTGAAAGATCAACTTGGCAAAGGAGGTGAAAGATTCCTCCCTCACCATTCTACATCAGTTTCTATTTAGTTTCAGGAGCAATTGAGGAAGCAGGGCACAGTTGTGGAGTCTTTCTGCAGAGCTAGGGCGTATTGTTCATGGGAGAGGAGTTTGTGGAGGATTGTAGACATTGGATCTGAATGAGATCTCACTTCAAAGGTGTTAGCTATCACCAGGGCGCCTTTTCTCACTATTTTGTGGAGGGTTTTCATGCCATATCCATTGATTCTTCTAGTGGTGCGAGTTTCCAGGAGCAGGGCGCATCTGTCTTTGGAGATCTACAGTTGGAGGGTTCAGATCTGCATAAAACTTCCAAGGGATCACTTCCCTTGATCATATAATCTCAGATCTACAGGTTTGCAGCTCTCTTGTGGGGTTTTGAGACCATATTTATTATTTGTGGAGTTGGGCGGTGAACTGTTCTCAGTGGATCTAGTGATTTGGAGTGGGAGATCACTCCTAGCAGCTTGGAGATTCATCATAAGAGTTTCCTATTCCCCGATCTACCTTTTGGCAGTTGGTTTCAGTGATTTAGAGGTCATCTTCTTGAAGGTTGAATTCTTGGCTTGCTACAGCCAGTGAGGGTGCATTCTGCTAGAGCGGACATCACATAACAGCTTGGCATCGAGTTGGATCTTCTAGATCTCTTGTATTCAGCCTGGAGGACTCTTAGGAGTTCATATCTTCATCATTCCATTCTATTTTGGAGGCACTATCAGCCACATGGATCATTCTTCTATGTATATTCCAGATCTGCTCTACTTTTTATGAGGTCAGCTATTATGATAAATAAAACTCAGCTCTGAGGTATTTGTGGTTATTTCTTGTGTTACTTTGTATTGCATCTTATTGAGTATATGTCATTGCTGTATTGTTATCTTTTACTTGCTGCAAACACAACAAGAATCATCACCATAAACCCAGCGCAACTCAAGAAGACTAAAATTTGCAAAGTATTTGACAAAATACCACAACCAGAAAACCTTAAAACTTAACATGTTCCAAGCAAATCTGTTTGGGAACATTACACAATTTGCATCTGAAAAACTTTTCAACTTGAAATTATCATTCTCCTCAAGTACAATACCAAATTGTGAGGTACCATTCATATATGCTATACCTCGTAGAAGATTCCTGCTGGCATATGACATTGACTTGGATGGTTCCACCAGGTTTACATCAGTTATAGAACGAGACCAGATTGCTCGCAATGCCCTGTAGCATATGAAAGATTTTATTCATAATTAAAGTTAGATGTCTAATATAACTGATTTAGGAACTAGAATGAAAAGACAGAAGACAAAAAGGATATCAACTATCCTTGAAAATAAAACATGCAAAACCCATAATAAACTCAGATAATCCTTACAGAATAACTTCGAGTTATCACCTCAGCTGAACCACATAGGAGACCGTGATGTTCAACAGACCTGAATATTTCTTTTGTGATAGGCATGAATTATATCACCTCTACACTTTTTCTTCAATATAACATATAAAAATATCCAATATAACATCATTCTTTTTATGGAAAATATTTTGATCAACAGATTTTATCTGGAATATTTGTGCTGCTTCAAAGCCATGCAGCATATTAGGGTGCAATATATAAGTATGCCCTATTAAGGCACAAAAGATGGATTACAAAGCAACATTTTTTAATGTACATATTAAATTTAAATCCCCAAATTTTCAAGAACATAGGTATCTAATTTACCATTAAAGAAATAATACAAGAGGATCAAATAGACCAAAAAGAGCAGATTGCTGATTGCACAACCATGGGTCCTTGGAGCTGAAAACTCATGGGATTTTGAGCTGCAATTTTGTGGGTTTTTGGAACTGTCAATTCGTTTGTTTCTGAGCTGCAAATTCATGGGACTCTAGAGTTGCGGATTCCTGGGTTTTGGATCAGCACAGCTGCAAAAATAGTGGATTCTCGAGCCGCAAAAATAGTGGATTCTGAAGCTGCAGACTTGTGGGTTCTAGTGTCACCAATTTGTAGGTCTGTGAGTTATAAATCATTGGGCCTCTGGGCAGTTTCTGAGATTTCTGGGCAGTTTCTAAGCATAGTTTTTTAAATCGGACTCAGACATCGACTCGGTCACCTATCAACTCAGAATCAACTCGGACTCGGATTGACTCAGACCGATCTGATATCAATAACTCAGTTCACTAAAAAATACATTAAATAATTAAATTTTAATGAAAAAATTTATTTTAAAGCTTTCAAACCATGATTTCAATCTATTAGAGACAAAATATGCAAAGTTTGCTCATCTATCTACCATGTAAGGGTGTATATATCAAAATGGCACCGAGAGCAATACATATCAGCAACAAAATACATAATCAGTGAGGCTCTAAATGTTAGTTTTTTAGCTCGGGAGGTACTCCGCATGTTTTGTCTTGTATGCAGATGTAACCTTATGTTTACAGTACTAGGCACTTAACTTTGTAATGGGTTTTTATAAAGTTGTAAAGTGGTTATTTTATTAAAGTGACTTTTTAATAAAGTGTACCTTCTAATTTTAAAGTGACTTTATTTCATAAAGTGCACTTATGTAATAAAGTGAAATTACTTTAATATTTTAAGTGATTCATTTTGGAGGGGAATGAATCATGACCCTTGATCTTGCAAAAGGCAAGATTAGATCTTGACCTTTGGATTTAGGGTTGGGAAGGTAAAAAGACACTTGGGAGGTAAAAGATCATTTTCAGATTTATAAAAGAATGCATTGGGTAGTGTGCAAGACAAGAGAAGGAGATTGAGAGAGATTTTCCGAGAGAACTTGAGAGAGGAAAGTGGGCAGCTTAGAGGGCACATTTCCCACGACAAAGTGGGCACAAATCCCAAGGGAAAATTTATGTGTGTGTGCTGATATCTTTTGTTGTTGTTGGAGGCCGTACTGTACAGATCCGTATAGTCCATACAGCAAGGAGAGAGGGCACGATTTTCGAGGCAGGTTGTTGGCACGAAAATCGAGGCGGTTTGAAGTGTTTTCTTGCTGCTGTTGGGCTGAACAGCAGACTGCGGACACGTTTTTCTACGCATTGTTTTCTGGGTGGGCCGTACAGTTGTACGGATTTGGCACATTTTTCAAGGCAGAATTTGTGGGGGACAGTTTTGGTGCTGTGAGGTATTTTCTCCTGGCTGGAAATTGTGAGTTTGTTGCTGATATGTACTTTCCTGAAGCTGAATAATAAAATCTCTCTCTCGATTGGGTTTCCCCACATTGGGGTTTTCCCTGGCTTTTGCCTAAATTTCTGAATTGTTCATGGGTTATTGAATGTTGTCCATTGTGTTTATTTCCGCTGCATATTTGCTTAGCAATGTGTATTTCTGCTTATGGAAATTTCTGAATGTGGGTATGAGACATTTCAAAGTTCATGCAAACAGTTATCTCTAGGTTGCTAAGTGTATGACAGAATTGTTAGCTTGCGGATTTTGTCATTAAAATCTACACTAAATGGTCTCTAGAGTCCATAAAACATGCTACAACTACAAGCTATTGGTGTACTACATGTTCATATTATCAGAGTTTTCATGTAGGAAAAATTATTGTTCAAAGCTTACTGTTTTGAGAGTAGTTTTAGTTCCAATTCATAGTAGTTTAGGGTTTCAATTTTTTGAGTGCTAATCTGTATGCCATTATCTGAAAAATTTAACATGAACTAGGATCTTGTCACCAATTGCCTTTCTTTAAATAGGAAGCATGGAAAACCAGATGGACATGTGAAGGAGGCAACTCCAATCTGTAAGCCATATTGCTGATCCTTTGCAACACCTTATATGGATTCTATTGCTTGGGTGCTAGTTTATTGTCCCCCACCTCAAAGTGCCTTTTTGTGTGATGGCATTGTCAAACTTGACCTTCACGACAATGTTATCAAAACTGGAAACCGGACCGGACCAGAAAAAAAACGAAAACAAAAAACGGTTGACCAAAAACTAAATAAAATATTCAAATTTTGAAAAAAAACATATATATTCGTGTGCATCCATATGAATCCAAACCATTTATACACAAATATGCAAAGTTTCACATTTATATAGCAAGTAAGAGTCCATATAACCAAAATAGCACCGAGTGCAATCCATCTCTAAACCAAAATACACCAACAAAGAGGCTTTAAATGGCATCTAGAGTACAAAAAAAACATGCTACAACAAATAACTACATATCATCAAGATCATTACTTATATTAGGATCCTCATCATCAGTGTCACCCTCTAAGCATTAAAATAAGATAGAAAAAACTTAACATGCAAATAAGTGATTTTACTTGAGTGAAGTGTACATTTTTACTAGAGTCGTGACAGAAGAATTCAACAATCAATGTCACCAACATCGAGGTACATAGAGGGCTTGGTGCTCTTGATTAAAAGCCAGTTCCACACCCTCATACATGACAGAATCTCGTGGAAACATTGCAATTCTGCCAATCTTGAAATCCTGAAAACCGTTAAGTCTGTTGAATTTTGAATGGGACCTGTTGTCGTCCTTATACACACTTGCAAACGTGAGCTAAGTCCTGCTCACTTAGTGTATCCCTGGAGGCACAATGCCTAGGTTCAAAGCCCACACTGTCACTATGACTTGAACCTCTTCCGTCTAGGCTTACTCCTAGGGAAGCCAAGGGGGGTAGACCCTAGTTAGTAGATGTGATTAACGTTATATTCTAGGAGTTGATTGTAGTTAGTTTGAAGGTTGGGGGGAAGTCTAGCCTATGATGCAAAGGCACCAATGCAATGTGCAACAATATAAAATGACAAGCAAGCCTTTTCCTAGGACAACTAAGACTAGTGCCTAAGATTGGGCAATGGGATCAACTAAAGTTTGAGGGGGTTTGATTACAATGATTACAAAAGATTACAACGATTACAACTATTCCACAACAAAGTTAGATACAAATGATTACAACTAAAGAATAGAATGATAGATGTTACAACAACTATAAGCAAAAGATATACAACAAGATACACAATTACAACACGAATATCTAAGAGTTACAAAATACAAAGATACAAAGAGATATAATTAACCATGTGCTTGTATGTGCAGGAATTAAGGAGATTCAAAACATGAAGATCATCAACACATCAAGCCAAGCATGCCCCAATAGCACTTACTTTATTGGACTGCTTATCAATGGCAACCACAACACTCAAGACCCAACAAGATAGTGCCTCCAAAGGGGATGTGCAACCTCTTGATGGATCACACCACAAAAGAACACTAATCAAATAAGATGTGCTTTTAAAGAACAAGTGCTCAACAACACAACTATGACAACTTAGATGATTAATCCACAAAGAAAAAGTTAGACTTGCATGTATGTGTAAAAGAGAGAGAGTGCTTGCAAGTGTTACTTAGGTGCCAACCACATAAGATATACCAATAAAGAAGATGCCTAAGTGTTTAGTGGATTAAAAAGAGTTGATTAAAGATTATCAAAAGTTGAGTGACTCCTAACTAAGTGTCAACCCAAAATTCTCCTCCCCCAATTACCAAGTGGTTGTTGGATGCTCAAGAAGTGAGGCAACGAGGCCTACCCTAGCTTCACAGGTCAACCCTAAGATTCGAGTACCCCCGGAAGGGACGCCGCAAGTCGTGAGACCGTCCCCGGCCTAGCACCTTCCGTTGCCTTCCTCGAACCCCATTTTAAATGGCGAAGATGGTGAATTATGGTGTCCTATTGAGTCTAGTAAGTTATTAGACCTGTTGTTCCAGAGTCTGTACTTAAGGCTATAAAGTATAGAGTCTAGGCATCCAAAAAGAGGGTATATGATATAGAAGGAAGAAAAACAACTTTTAGGAAAAGGAGCTATGGCTAATTTCTGAGTTGTCTTTGTCTAGCTTCCAATTGTTCCCGAATGCTTATGTCCTATTCAATGTTTGCCCATGAACGTTCAAGTTCAACTCGGGTGGTGGCAGTTTTTAGGATGGTATCAAAAAGGTTTAAAGCGATGTTGGTTTGATCTGTGACCGGATTCAATATTGGGTTGTCTCGCAACAGGTACAGTCATGGAGGAACAGAGTTTTAAAGGGTTTGTTTCTTTTTAAGTTGATGTTTCTATTTTAGATTATATGAGAAAAATTCCCAAATTCGAATTAATAGTATAACAAATTCAAAGGTCGTTTTCCGTATCTGAGTTAAATTTGAAAATCATGCATGAAACGAAAGAAAACATGAAGCTGTTAAACAATGTGAGGCATCAATCAAAGAAGAATCTCACTTTGTGACAGAAGAAGAAAATAGACAAGAAAAACTTTAATGAAGCATAAGATATAGAAATCTAAGTAATTCACAGGTCTTGTACCTG
>JZKD02S1849930.1:43256-60846 GCA_000966675.3 Picea glauca | reverse complement strand
CTCAACTGAAGGAGGCAAATCCTCAACTTCCCCAAGGATATCTCAAGTGGTTAAAGCCTCTCCAAGGCTATATAAGCAAGCTTTCTAATGGTGAAAGGGGGACTGGTAAGAGGAGTATCACACCAAACTTATGATCTCATAAGTGGTGCTGGAACAGAGATATTTTGGAAACAAGAGACCTATGATCTCATAGGGAGCAATCGGTGAAGCTATCATCATTCAGATCGTGGATCTTTTGAGCAAGGGGTAGACAAGGAGGACTTGGCAGAGCTACTGCAATCAATCCATGGCTGTAAGCAATGTTTTGTCCTCATTAATATAATTTGCTTGGCCTGTTTCTTTCTAGTTTGTGTCTGATCTTACATGAACTTATCGTTGATAGATAGATCTATTTTCAATCTAATATCAATAGAGTAGGAAGTGGTTGTACTTTGTTTGTCTACAAGGCTTATCGAGGAGCGAAAGATTGGAGCTCAACTCGAAGCGTGCAGGGACAAACGTCGGTAAAGAGGTAATTCTGTTCTCCTTCCTTCTCATGTATTAGTTTGTATAGATTTGAAAGGAAGTCAGTGTCCACGTTAAGCACTTTCTGTCTTAGAGTTAAGGGTCTAGCTCTTTGAGGCAATCTACCTGTCCGCAGGGAGATTTTCCTACAACAACAAGCACTTTGTGTTTTCTCACCATTGTGCCTTCTCTCAGATACATTTCATGTTTTACTACAGCCTTCTTCTTCCTACTGAAAAAGTAGTCGGAAGAAGGTATCTCGTCTCTAGAGATTGGAGTAAGGTCACTTGCATATATGACTTCCAGATGAGGAGTCCCAAAAGTTGACTGTAAAGGAGTCAATGATGTAATAGGCCTACCCAACTCTGTAGATTGAGTTTCTCCTGTTGTTTTATGAATATCAGCAGGAATAGTTGATGGTAAAGGAGGAACCATTTGACTCGACTTTAAGGGTGTTTCTATTTGTGGAGCTTCTGCTTTTTGTGAAGACGCTTCAGTCTTCTTTGGACTTTCTGATGCAGTCCCTTTATTCTGAGCCTCTGATCCGAAACCTGGGGGAATACTCTCTTGATCTGGAGGAGGGGTTGTTGATTCTCCTTGTAGTATCCTCGGCAAACTACTTCGCATGTGCTTCTGGAAGGTCAGAAAGCTAGTCTGTAGTTCGGGTGATAATGCTTGAACTCTGTCTAATATTTCCTCATAGGTTTTGGCTCCCTTGAACAAGTCGTCGCAGGGAGAATCTTCATGTTCATACATTTTTATATTGTGGTGAGCAAGATGTTTTCCCACAATTTGATAAGGGTCATGTTTTCTGAGTTCAAGATCTACCAATTTGATGTCTTCTAGTGCTGCAGCTTCTACCTTAGAATGACCAAAGTTGAGTAGTGAAAACTTCCCAATTTGTACAGGAAAAACTAGCCAAACATTCCTCTGAGCAGCTTTCAATTCTGTGCCGATGCCACTTGTTATTATTTGGTGGGCCACCTCCCTGCACACCAGTCTGTCGGGAAGGAACTTTGGAAGTGCATGAGGGGGAATCGAGCACCCGAAAACCCTGACATAGGAGAAACTTTCTTCAATAAACCAATCTGCAATCGTCATGAGGTTTCCCATGATTGACTCTGAAATACGAGGGGATGCATAGCCATACAAAATTTGGTGTACAGGTATCACTACGTAGTGATAGACTTTGTAAAAGAAATCTTTAACATTCTCCTCCCATAGTTTAGAGTGATAAACATGGATGGGTTCAGCACAGGTTGGGTTCCAGCTCCAATTCATCAAGGGGAATGGAGTCATGTAACAGATAGCATCCATAATATAAGCAGACATGTAAAAAGATATAGGTCGGTCGTTCGATTTTGCCTTTTGGTAATCTGCAATCTCCTTAGCTAGATTATCTGATAAAATTTTACCCCAGTTGAAACTGTAACCCTCAGCTACTTCGTGTAGAAGTGGCACCCATTCTGCAGTGAAATGGGTAGGGCTTTTCCTCCCGAAAAGTCTACATAGCATCAGAGCTATATAAACCATGTATTCATTTAACGAGGTTGTGGCATAAATGCCATGGGTATCGGTTCTAAATCTCGCTGGAATTCCCCACCATTCTTTGATTATAGTTGGATACGTTTGATCAGCTTCTGTACATTCCTTTCTTTGAGATTCCTCTACAAATTCGACATTATAAATGTACTTAGAAGTAGGAGACAGTTTATACATTACTTAGATGTGCTCTGGTCTGAACGAATCGACAACGACCCTTTGGTTGTTTAGAATGCTCCTTGTCTGAATGTCGACTTTCTCTAAAGCCCAGCTTATCATGTCATTGTATGGCATGAGTCTCGGTCGTGCGGCTATTTTATGAAGCTCGGACTCTGCTATGTCTCTATGTTTATTTTCAGTCCTTTCATCCCCGAAATCCTCGGGGCAATTCCTAATCTCATAGTCCAAGTTTTCAAAAATCTGCCTCCAGGATTTGATTGCATCAATAGCATGCGGCGTAGTGTCGAATATGATATCTACCTCCGGATTTGAGCTTTCACCAGACTACTCGCTCTTCTTAGGCGCTTTTTTGGGTGCCATGGTGTTTGTGCTAAAATGAAAGCCTATTATAGAGAAGAAATGTGTAAGCTCTTTTGAATGTAACTCGCTTCTGATCTGAAAGCAAGAATGAAATTCGAAATAACAAACCTTGATTTACCCTTAACTCGTCTTAAATTGAGCGTACAGATACAGGCGATAAAAAATTAAATGCTTTAATGGGGAAGGTACGCCTGGGGATACGCACTTTATGTTAAAAATATCTCCATTAATCCGTTATAGATACTGCCATATATCGGCGATTCAAAACTGGGGTTTCAAAAGGAATGTCATCGAAAACTCCTGAATAGCGAAACACGAAAAGTTATTTAATATCATTAATGTTGTTTTTAAGTTAAGTTAATTACGTTTAAGCTCTTAATTCTTTCGGGATTTCGTGTTTATGAGTTTCGAGCATCATGTCCCCAAGAGGTATGACACAAGTGAATCCCGACTCGCGAAACCGCAATGGGATTTATTTAGGCGCTAACCACTTGTCTTAATCTTTCAATTAATCGCGATCAGGGATTAGTCTTTACTTTTTGGAAAATAGAGTATCATGACTCCGACGACTCTTTAATGCCAAAAATCCCGAATCGCAAAATCGCGATGGGATTTATTATCATTAACCTTCTTACTTCTTAATAAACACAGCATTAACTTTTAAGAATTTCGAAATTTCGGTACTGGGACTTTGGAGTTGTTATTAAGAGTCATTCTTCATGAATAGTCGAACCCTGAAACCGGAAAATCCCGAAGGGCTTTTGACTCCTTTTTAGAACTAAGGGCGGCTCCATAACTAGAGAATAATTGAGTTTTGGGTTTCGAGAAGGGTAATAAACTTTGTTTCAACAAGACCTATGGACTAAGTGTTTTTAGGTGTTTAGGTGTGTTTGGGTGACTTTTACCTGCTCAAAAACTATGAAATAATGCCAAAACATAAACTTTTATCCAGCAAGAAAAGTTGCTCTAGATTATGAGATTATAGCATGGGAAACACATAATGAACTTGAAAAGACTTGCTGAAATAAAAGGTTACTTCTACATCATTAACATACCCATGTGTGTTTGCAAGTTTAGAAGAAAATAAATGCTTAAGGACAAGAGATTGCAAATGAAACAGATTTGCCTTAAACCATCATCATTTACCCATATGTGTATTGCATTAAGATGAGTGCTAGGAAAAAGAGACTTGCAAAATGAGAAACTTAAGGCATGAAAATGAATCTATGCCTCCATGGGCCTAAACTAAAATTTAGTTGTGTGAAATCTATTTCTAGATGATTTTAACCATGAGCATAAGCATATCAAAAATACACAACTAAACTAGCCATACTATATTGGGAGTTGGCTTTGCCAACTTCTCATCCAAGGTGTAGGCAACAAGGGAAATAAAACTTAAAATGAAATGCAAAAAAAACTACAAACCACTCACAATGGCACAAGGTGGAGGCAAGCCTTCCTATTTTGTGCCAAAGGGGGTTGGAATTAAACTGCCACTAAAACAATCCTAGCCACACAACCTTGCCCTAATGACAAGTGGGGCAAAAGAATGAAAGAATGCTGAAAAAATAAAATTACACCCTAGCCTTACGATTTTGGGGGTGGCTTTGCCAATATCTCACCCAAGGTGTAGGCACTAACAACTTTACAATAAAAGAAAACTTATTACAAGAATGCAAGCCTCAAGGGAACCTCCCGGGGGCTTGCTACAATGCTAGAAAGAGATGGGAAAGGTTGAGTTTCGTTACCCAATCAAAGGAGGAGCCTTTGGTGTGTTGTGTGACCGAAAGTGGGCAGCATAACCCCTTGACCTAGTAAGAACCTGCAAAAACCAGCAAGCTATTGCTTGCTGGAAATGCTGCACAACACACAAGAAAGTTAAGAAAACCCCCGTTTTTCAACGGAAATTTCCTACATACAAATTTTAGAAAAAAGGTATTGATTTTATGTGACCTATCTAAGATTGTTAGCAAACCAAATCTTATATGAATGAGCAGAAAATCAGATATAAAAAACAATGGAGTTTAGATGGGCTATGAGGGTAGACTCTTGCTTGAGGCTATCCCAACAAAACCCTAGAGGTAAACCTGCAATCTTTGAAACACAATGTGAGATAAGAGTAGATGATGAGTTGCATAAGAAAATAGCATAAACTAATTTATATCATTAGCTATCCAACACATCTAGGCCAAAAACTACACTATTGCCTAACCTATCCAAGTAAACTAATTTACCCAAGAGATATACTCAATATTCCACAAAATGCATAAAGAAACAATATCACCTCATGTGCATGGAAGTAGCAACACTAGTCTTTGTTACTTCAAAATCCTCCAAAGCCTTTCTATTAACCCAAATGAGAGTCTTGCAGCAACAAGTTGATCCAACACTCTCAAGAGCAAAGTGGAGTGGAAGCAAGATGGACAAGAGAGAGAGAGAGATGGGGCAAGAATCCAGTAGCATAACAATAGCTCAAGATATGGTGAAGAAATGAGTGAGGGAGGGGTTGTATTTATACCTCTAGAGGCAAAACGACCCCTCTTGGATCAATGCCAAGTGTTGCAACACAAGGCAAGGTGGGGATGTCAAAGAGGTAGGGCACAACTTTAGGGTTTTGGCATGGATTAGTGAGGTGGATATGAGTTGGAGGAGGTGGGACCATGCAAGTGGGTGATGTGGGAGGCTAGGAAGGGCACACCTCATGAGGGAGGGGCCCACAACTCAAGTAAATTCAAGTTGCCACGTTTTTGCATGGAGAGGGGGCGCAAATCCCCTAGGGGCGTGAGGGTTTGAGTGAGTGAGTGGGTGAGGGGGTGTAAAAAGGTTGGGTTAGGTTGGTTTAGGTTAGGAAACATCTCTCTCACCATTTTCCATCATACTTTACCCCATTAGCTCATAAATTACAAAAATGACATTTTTTCTATGTCATGACTTGGCAATTAAAATTGTTGTTTTGACTGACTGAGACTCCTGGTGGACAAACACCTAGCAAAAGTTGTCCGACTGAGCTGAAACTTGATCCAAGGGTGTAGGGGGTCTCATTCCATTTCTTTTTAGCACAAATACCCCTAGCAAAAGCTCAAGGACCTAGTTTTTAAAATATTTGCTCAAAAATAATTAAAATTAATTAATTAAATTAGCCAACCTTAGGCAATTTTAATTAATTAAAAAAAACCTATCTAGACTTGACGAAATTCCGCAAAACTTTCTAAGATGTCATACACGGTCATTTACATCATTCCTAAACACTAGCTACCAGAGGATAACTCCATTAGAACGTCCTTCACCACTTTGGAGGAATTATTGTTGGTGGGAGGGAAAAACTCAAGGGAAATTAACAAGGCTGAAAAGCCCAATTAATAACCTGAGGATAAAAAACCCTCAGTGAAAGGAACTCCCCTAATGAAGAAATTCCAAGGCAACTGACCTAACTATGATCCATGCAGACCTATTACATTATTAACCCACGCAGGGGTGCGGAAATTCCGATTACAAAAATACGTGTTGGAGGCAAAAATTGCCCAGTAGAACCAAATAGTCTTCGACATGTTTGCATCTGTTGATGCATATCTTCATGGTACATGGAGTTGACCCCTTAGTTGAATAGGCGGTCAACAGGACCTAAGATTCTACTTTCTCCATATGAAGTCCAATGAGGTTGGAACCACTCTCAAACATCCTGAAACAATTAATGGTAATGTTAAAAATTTAAGTAATTTTACTTTAAGAATTAAACATTACCATTACCCTAGGGTGGGTCCGGAATCGAACTGATCGAGTAGACATGGACTTGGTTGGTTTGACCGGCTTGGTACCAAACCGGTTGAGTCCTTATTCGACTTGGTTGGTTCCAAACCGAACCGGTCACCAAACCGATTTGAAGGTCGGTTGAATCAACCAAGTATCCGACCGACCAGTTTGGCTATTTGATATCGACTCGGGCCGAGTCTAAAAACATTGTTTCTAAGAGAGATTCTAGCACATGTTTCTCACCAAATTTCAAGCAAATTCAAGGCCATTTTCAGGTAAAAATGAGAAATATTGTATTGATTCATTCATTTTTAGATGATGCAACGTTCCATTATATAGTAGAAGAAGAGGAGTACATTACATAACTCCCAAATACCTAACCATTTAACAACTACATTAAATAAACCATTTGGCATTATTACATCACTTTACTATTAAGGCTTTATTATACACCTATGTCCTAATTGATACGTCTAAGTTCTAATTATGACCATTATCTCTAACAGCCTCCCATAGTGGTCAGATTACATGCTTGTTCAAACAAAAAAACAAAAGCTTTGGACAAGTAAGATGTTTGCATCCCACTCCAAGATAAGGCCTTCAAACAACAACTAGAAGTTAATTGTATCTGGCAAGCTTGATGAAGTACAAATTATGCACCATCCTTTTGTCTAACCATTGACTCACCAACTGGATAAGACACAATGTTGACTGAATAATCGGTGTTTCCACCATTGACATAGAAATTGGCTTGCTCACCAAACTCACCTCGTCCACATATTGGCGGTCCAACACATCAAAATTTTGTGTTTACTTCTCTAAGGAAGAACTATCTCATTTTATCTCTTCATCTTTACCCTCCTTGAGGGTCTTCCTATGAATTACAACAGATGATGCATAATATACCTGTTTTTTTTTGCTTTGTTGATTTGGATTTGTTTCGGTGGCAACATCATCTAGGGCTTCATTTCTTGAGATCTATCTCACATGACACCTCTCTGACCTAGGCATTATGGTTTAGTTTTTAGTAAAATTACAGCCATCTTTCTGTCGAACCAATCATGCATCCTCATCATCTATCAACCAAAATACCCCATGTTCTTCCACACCACGGAATTTTACCGTAGATTCACTCAAGATCCACATTACTCGTGCTTAAATAGGAAGTTGACAACCAGTGACTCTAAAGAGCAGCCACAATAGAGATGGCAGACTCTCTAGAAGGCCCAGAGATCATGTCTCATGGGGTAACTAGAGGAGATCATCTCTCTCTCACCTAGGGGTAACTAGAAGAGATCATGTCTCATAGCCCACAATGAAGACAGTGATCCCGAAGATGATAATCAGCGTTCTCCACAGGAGCCCCTTAGATGCCTCCCCCCTCATCCAGCTCTGTCCATCTCATTTGATCAGCATGGTTCATCCGATGATGGTGGTCTAGCACACATGAGGTACTTTTAGTCATTTCATATAAAGTGTCATATTTAATGCATTAGGCATTTAGGTTAGGATCATCGGGTTGAAGTTGGATAATGAATCGTGATTGTTTGGAAGTTATGTTTTTTGCCTAATTTCACCTTGGTGGTTATCATAGGTGTCCTAGTCCAATGTTGTCACTCTTGGGGAAAAGCGGTACTACTGGGAGGCCTTGATAGGGGTAATCTACCACTCCCTTGCATACTTAACACTTTCCATCTTGGTTCCTTCTGTTTTCCTACCTTCTGGTAATGATTGATACATGTACACCAAAAAGGCCCGTGGTTCATTCTCCTATGAGAAGAAGGGCTAGAATGTCAAGGTTGATGCAGTTGCTAAAGAATTAAAAGAAAGAATGTTATAAAAGAAGAAGAAATAATGGGATAATATATGACCAAGTCAAAAGCCAAGGTTCTGCTTGAGCTCTGCCCCCTCGCTATGAGGCGATAGCCCCTAGTCCTAATGCACTAAATGCATATCAATTAAAAGGACTGAATCCCAGTAAGAAAAATAATGAATGCTTGAAACCTGAAAAGGGGACTTGCAAAGCAATAATAGAATATCAAAAGGCAAGAAGGGATTTGGAATACACACATTGTCGAGCAAAGGGTATCTCAAGCAGCAAGCACTTCCTCTACAAAGACGCTCATGGAAATGGATAGAGCATGGTTACCTTGCATGTCAGTGACTCCATAACCATGAAGTAAACCCCATGTCACATCATCCATTACACTTACACTTTGAAAGGTTTCTCAGGAACTACTCTACTTGGGTATTGGCACACCTAATAGGATCTTATGATGGCCCTCCCATACCTAAACCTGGCAAATTCCATAAATTCTTGAGCTAATGTGAAGTTTGAAGAAGATACTTGATGTGAATTGCTTAAGTGGCTCTTGTATAAGTGTTAGCTTACTTTGTATGATTCTAGTGACTATTGTATCTTGTAATGGTTGGTCTCACATGATTCGCTTGACCTTGTTTGATCGTGATGCACCCTTGACATGATCCTTTGCAGGACACTTTTATGATGATACTTGAGACGTTTTGCACTATACAGAGGATGTTGCACACTTGATGTAGAGCGTTGAGCGATATGATGATTGGGCATACCCTGGGGCACCTCCCCACACCTCCTAGACCTTGGACGATGGACATATGAGCCTAGACATTGCACATATAGCATGATGTACCATTGAGAGGGTAGAAAGCCCCACAGGATGGACAGCGCACCCCTGAGCATTTTAGCATTTGATTGGATGATGTTGCACTTGGAGATGATGGTACACCTCTTTGGAGAGGTTATGGAGCCCTATTCACCTATGATGTCACACCTTAGCCCTTGGACGTTGCATTTATGATGATGACGTCATGTTTTGATGCTTGTTGAGCCAACCTAGCATGGGGGCATCCCTTTTGAAGATGATTTGGCACTTGATGGTGATGAGAAATGACTCTTGGGGTGAGAAACATGACCCTTGATGATGCATACACCCTTTGATGGAGAGATGTGGCCTTTGGAGGCACCTTTTACCCTTCTAGAGCATGACGTCATAGTCTTTGGAGGCTCTCACACCCACAGATGTCCATTTTGAGGGGACGATTTGATGTATTTATGTTTTATCTTTATGTTGGAGGCTAATTTGGGGGTCGGACTTGACCTATCCACTTTGTATCATGGATATTTTATGGTTTTAGGAGCTTTGAGGGCTTAAAGCACTAGGGTTGCCTCATATAAGAAGGCTAGCGCTCCCTCATTGTCAAATCATAACTCACACTTGTGGAGAATCACTTCTATTATCTTCTTATCTTCTTTCCTCATCATGGAGTACTTTTGTGCACCTCTTGGAGAGTGATCTTGTGGATGCTTTGTCTTGTTTTAGTGGACAATTCATGAATTAGGGTTTCCTCATGCATAGCGACTTGGTATAGTAAGTGTTCTTTCCAAGTATTTGTGTTTATTCAGGTATTTTAAGTATATGCTCTATCTAATGGTGGAATAGTTGCATGTTATCTTGTTTCCTTGAATAATTTTGTTGGAAAACCCTAGAAGGATTATAATGGTGCACCCCCTTCCTTGTTAATCATTAATTTAAAGCGTGTTAAAGAATATAAGGTCAAATTTAGGGATTGTGATGGTATATCCCCCTAAGCTTGCTCTTATTAACTAAATTCTAGAGATTGTGATTGTACATCCCTCTATGGTTTGGTCATTTTCCACCTTGATCCTTTGATAGAAGTCATAGAAACATAGGACAGCATTAGGGATTGTGATAGTACATCCCCCTAATATTGTCTTCCTAGAGGCTTAAACCTAGGGATTGCGATTGTACACCCCCCTAAGATTAAAACATTGAGTTTCTTTGCCTTTTGTCCTCCTTGTAGGTTGCATTGACTCCATATGCCTAAGGATTTAAAGGTAGCACTAGTCTTTCTCTTGTTGCAAGTGATAAAACCCTAGCTTTAGAGGGTGCCTCTCTCCAAGAGCACTTACTCAAGATCAAGGACATCCGGGAGCAGTTGGAGGCCATTGGTCGAAAGATGGCAGAAGAGAACATGGTGGTGATCACGCTGAACAGCTTGCCAGGGTCCTACGAGCACTTCATTGAGACCCTAAACATCACAACTACAGACGTTGACCTGAAGTTTGGAGAGCTATCCAATAAGCTCTTGCAGCAAGACAGGTGGAAGAAGCAGTTTGGGAGCAACAGTGAGACAAAGTGTTCAGAGCAGGCCTTTGCAGCCAAAGCTAAAGGCAAAGGCAAATGGACAAGGAAACCTGGTCCAGGCAATGGTGAGGATGCCACCAAAAGCCTGAAGACCATCACTTGTCATTACTGTGGCAAGACTGGCCATATGAAGAAGCACTGCAGAAAGCGATTGGCAGATCAGAAGCACAACCAGGGAGGGTCTCAGCAGAAGGCCCATGTCGCAGAGCACACGGAGGAGAAGGAGGCAGCCTTCTATTCCTTTATGGCCTGTACACAAGCAAATCAGTCCAAGTCATCTGCTTGGTATGTTGATTCAGGTGCATCCAGGCATTTCACCAATCGGAAAGATTGGTTCACAGAGTTTACACCCAATCCATCCAAGGACTCGGTGATCTTCTGTGGAGGAGAGGAGTATACTATAGTCGGCAAGGGGAATGTTCAAATTTCCTTCGGAGGAAAGATGCTTATGTTTCTCAACATCCACTATGTGCCAGGTATGGAGCTTAATCTGCTCTCAGTTAGTCAGATTATGAGGCACTCTCCTCACTTGGATGTCAACTTTAGCAATCACAAGTGCTATATCGTTGACAAGGATACCAAGAAGATCGTTGCTCTTGGTGTGGAGGACCATGGTCTATTCAGATTGGTGGATATTGGGCAGGGCAGAGAGCATGCACTGGCAACGAAGAGTGCATCAGACATCTGCACACTATGGCATCAGAGGTATGGGCACCTCAATTTTACCTAGCTCTCTCAATTGGCACAAGAGAAACTGGTAAATGGACTTCCAGACATTCAGCAGAAGATTCAGGGAGTTTATGGAGCTTGCCAGGCAAGGAAGCAACATCAAGCGCCATTTGATGAAGGACAAGCTTGGAGAGTGCAGAGGGTCCTTCAGCTAGTTCATGCAAACGTATGTGGACCAATGAACACGGCATCAATCACCGGTGCCAGGTATTTCCTTCTATTTGTTAATGATTTCAATAGGAAAATGTGGGTGTATTTTTTGAAGTTGAAGTCTGACGTGTTTAAAGAATTTCAAAAATTTAAAGCATTAGTCGAGAATGAGTCAGGTTGTCATATTACCTCTCTTAGATCTGATAATGGTGGAGAATTCTGCTCCAAAGAACTCAATAATTTTTGTGCTAAACATGGGATCAAGAGACAATACACCACACCCTATACTCCACAACAGAATGGGGTGGTTGAAAGGCAAAACCGCACTATCACAGAGATGTCCAGATGTATGTTGCAGAACAGGTGTGTTCCTAACAGGTTTTGGGCAGAGGCAGTGTTCACAGCAGTGTACTTGTTGAATAGATCTCCCAGGATGGCGGTAAAGCAGAAAACTCCAGAGGAAGCATGGTCTGGAAGAAAGCCCAAAGTAAGTCACCTGAAGGTCTTTGGTTCTACTGCTTACACTTGGATTCTAGCTGGGAAACGAACCAAGTTAGATCCGAAGAGTAAGAAGATGATGCTTACAGGGTACAGCGACACCCATAAAGCTTACAGATTAGTTGATGTTGACACTGATAAGGTGAGCTTTAGCAGAGATGTTGTTGTTGATGAGGAGGTTGGACCCTTCTATACTCCTCCCGCATTTAGAGTTACTGAGTAGCTAGAAGTCATTGAAGATTCAGGTGTCAAGCTTCCGATAGCTCCACCTGAAGGGGGGAAAGATTCTAAGCATGATGATGAGGAGTCAGAGCAGGATGAGTCTCCTAGGTCAGTCAGATCAGTACATTCTGAAGCAGGAAGCCCAAGTCATGGTGGCAATACTGACTTGGCAGCCAAAGATTCCAAAAAACCCAAGTGGTGGCACAACACCATTGGAGATGTTCGGATAGGAGAGATGATCGAGGGAAGATCATCACGAGGTAAGAGTAAACAACTGACTGGCACAGTCAACTTTGCTCTTATGGCCAATATTCAGGAGATCTATGAGCCTCAGGTATTCAAGGAAGCAAAAGGAAGACCTGAATGGGAAAAGGCCATGGAGGTCGAACATGAAAGTTTGATTAAAAATCAGACTTGGGATCTCACAGCTCTTCCATTAGGGAAGAAACCCATTGGCTGCAAATGGGTGTACAAGGTCAAGTACAAGGCAGATGGTACACTTGACAAGTACAAAGCACGGTTAGTTGCGAAAGGATTCTCTCAACGAAAAGGCATTGACTATGAGGAGACTTTTGCTCCTACAACGAAGATGAGCACTATTCATCTTGTTCTAGCCATGGCAGCACAGCAAGGCTGGAAGGTCCACCAGATGGACGTGAAAAGTGCCTTCCTCAATGGAGATTTGAAGAAAGTGGTATACATGTGCCAACCAGAGGAGTTTCAGGTTGCAGGGAAGGAGCATCTAGTTTGCAGACTAAAGAAATCTCTATATGGTCTGAAACAGGCACCAAGGGCATGGTACATCAAGATTGACAAGTATTTGGTTCAACAGGGGTTCCAGCAGAGTCCTTCAGATTCCAACTTATATGTCAAAAGAGTTGGTAACGAGATCATTCTTCTGGTTGTTTATGTGGATGATATCATTATTACAGGTAGTGAGGAAGATGCAATTACATGGATCAAATCCAACATGAGCAGAGCATTTGACATGACAGATCTAAGCCTCCTACACTATTGTCTGAGTGTAGAAGTTTGGCAAACATGGAGCAGCATCCCTACTCACTACTGTCTTCCCCTACTCCGGAACATAGACCCTGTAGGCCTTTGAAATCTCACTTTAACCTACAAAGAAACCCTTCCTATTGGAGGGTTCGAACTTAGTCCTCTTTTCTACCAGTACATGGATATAAACTGGACAGTCAAAGATGCAATAATGACTCGCCTCTAGCTTCACACCAATGAAGGCCTCCTCTATTTTCTTCTTGGAACACCAATGAAGGCCTCCTCTATTTTCTTCTCCTCCAAGATCATGTGAGGATAACCAATTCTGGATGTATATTGTCGCGTTGCATGTCTCTGCCCAAAGAAACATCAGCAACTCCTAGTCATGAATCATGGCCTTAGCAACCCCTATGATGGAATGATTCTTTCGCTCTACAACCCCATTCTATTGTGGGTTGTACAAAACAATTAGCTCCCTCTCCATTCCTGCCCCCTTGCAGAAACCCTCGAACTCCTTGGAGGTATGCTCACCCCAATTGTTCGATTTCAAGATTTTGATTTTCTTCCCTATCTAGTTTTCAACTAGAGCTTTGAACTCCTAAAACCTATGAAAGACCTCATCCTTGGTCTTTAAGAAGTAGAGCAAGTCTTGCGAAAGAAGTCATCAATGAAGGAAACATATTACATGCTTCTTGAAATTGATCTACTAAAATTGGTCCACAAACATCCGAATACATGAGGTCTAGAATCTCCTTAGACCTATACTCGCTACTTGGGAAAGAAGCCTTGGCATGCTTGCCAAGTGTGCACCCTTTGCATACTCCCTGTTGCTCAATACTGAACTCTAGAAGACCTATGACTATCTCCCTCAGAATAAGCAAGGTCTTGTGATGCAAATGCCTCGTCCTCTTGTACCACAACTCACACAAATTGTCATTGTTATGATCTAGGAATCGAACAGTTTTACCCTGCAAACTATAAAGATTACCTTCCCTAACCCCTATTACTTGTGTTGTATCTAGGCTAGATTCCTTCGTTCTGATAAGGACTGCTAGTTTTTAACTCAACTGTATAGCCCTTGTCCTCTATAACCGAAACCAAAAACAAGTTCTTTCTAAGACCTGGAACAAATAAAACATCATCGAAATCTAAAGAGTTTCATGACTCGAGCTAGAAGGGAATAGTACCAACTCCTGCTACCGGGTACTTGGCATCATCATCAAGTTCAACCTATACTCCTGAGTCCTACTTCATTAGACTAGAAAATAATTGTCGGGCTGATGTCATTTGACAAGATGCCCCACTATCCACATACCACACATTCCTAGGAACCATGTTGATAGAAATGCAAGATAGCATCGAGAAACTCTTCTTGAACTTGGCAACAAACTTGTTCATCTGTGTTTCTGCAGAGGCTGCTACTTGCTTCTATTGTTGCTTCCCTTTACTCTTCTTCTTATCTAGACATTGTGATGCATAATGACCGTGCTTATGACAAATGAAGCACTTGATTTTATCAAGTCCTTCTTTACTAGCTGTGAGGCTGACTCCTCACTCTTTCCCTTACCATTATTGGGTCCTTTACCTCTGCCCTTATTTGTCTAACCAAATGGAGCTAGGTTCTTGTCACCACCCTTCTTGATGGCCTTTGACTCCATCCGAGTCTCCTCCTAGAGACAATCATCCCACAATCTTTCAAAGTTAGGAAGGTTCTCATAAGCACAAATGCTTTTAACAAATGGTTCCCATGAAGCTAGGAATCCATTTAGTACCATGTTCACCAGCTTTGCATTTGCAATCTTCTCCCCAACTGTTGCAAGTTGATCAGAAATCTGTGTAACCTTCATAAGGTAACTGGTAACTGAATCTGATCCAATCATCTCTGTGGATCAAAGTTTGTTTCGCATATCATCTTTTCGTTTATGTTCTCATTATGGCAAAGGCCAACCAGTGCATCAAAAATTTCCTTCGCAGCTTTTTTCTTGAATATATGAGAAATTAAATGACCCTTTATGGCTTCCATGATCATCCGCTTGGCCTTCACTTCCTTCTTGTGAGATGTAAATTGTTGTGGATCTGTAGGCGAAGGAACAACATCCTGGACAATGCACCGGAGATCATTATTTTCCAATATAAGATTACGCCTCACTTTACAAGAAATTTGAGGTGCCATCTAGTGTGTCCTCAAATCTAAGGCTAGTTGAGGCCATCTCTAAAATCTAATGCACAAACTCTAAGATCTGAAAATTATTCCTTGAAAAGGAAATATTGAAACCCTCAACTCTTGCTCCTTCTTTGCAGCAGTGGATTTACTGTTGTAAATCCTTGAGAATCTCAATCAGAGATGTATCTCTAATACCATGTAAATTTTGCAAGCCTAGGTGACTGTTGTCTTAATGTTCTCATGCTAAATAACTCAAAACAGAATTTAGTTAATAGCAAAAAATGAAATTTTTGAAAATTGCATCCATCACACAATATCTGAAAAATGAATAACAGAAGAAATAAAACACATACATAGTGATTTCTCCTTTCAATCAGCTTTTCATTCCTTTAATCAAAGCTTACAGGGTGACCTCTACAGCCTACTTGAACCAGTAGTTGTATGGTCAATCAAATCACGTCAAACAATAGTGTATATCATGTGTAAGAGAGGGTACACCTACAACGGTACCACGTACTCTGTTTCTACCTTTCCTGGACAACAAACTACTCTTTCTCTCCTCTCAACACTGAAGCACACTCCAACAATTCACAGAAGACTATGTATAGCCAGATCTAAGGGTGTACAGCCTGTGAATAAAGAAAGGACGAATACATCAGAGGTACGGCCCGTATGGCCTACTGTACTTGCTGGTCACTTGAGCAATCTACTCCTCATCTTCTCCTTGAATGCACGCTGCCCTCTTCCAGCTCTCTTGCTCTCTTCTCATGTGTGATTGACTTCTCCTATCTTGTCCTCTTTATGCTTTGAGAAAGATAACTAATCTCCTCCCTATCTCAATCACGAGATGTACAGCTAAGATTAAATACTAATCTAAGTCACTAATCTTCTAAAACTTCTACAACATTTCATTTAGATTCCTAAGACTAATTGACTTCAAAACATAAGATTTTCAAATTTCTTTTAGTTTTCAAGTGAAGTTACAAGATGGAATTAATTCCCACCTTTCCTAAGCAGTCACTAAGAAATGTCTCGAACCACTTCCAGCACGTTCACACTAAACCTGTACAAGAAATGTAGATTTTCTGAGATCCTATGAGGCTGCCATCTAAGGTCTGTCCTTGACCTTAGTATGGCTCTAAGTTTCAACCAAGGCTGCGGGGGAGCGCCCCCCCCCCCTCGAACCTGCTCCCGAATCGTGCTCCGAAGGGGAGCGTTCAGGGAGCACGCTCCCAAGTGCGCTCCCTGAACGCTCCCTTTCGGGAGCATTTTTAGGGAGCGCGCTCCCTGGTTTTTGAGGGAGCGCTCAGGGAGCGAACGCTCCCTGAGGAGGGAGCGTGTGCTCCCTGGACGCTCCCTGAGCGCTCCCAAGGGAAAAAAACGCTCCCCGAAATGCTCCCTGAGCCCGCGCATGTGAGGAGGAGAAAATTGGTTTTTTTTGGGGTTTTTTTGGAGAAATGACTCATGGGAAAGGTAGCCTAGGGTTAGCTAAGAGGTCAAAACACTCTTTCACTCCCATTTCTCTCATTCTATTTCTGATTTCATCCATTTCTTTACTAAGAGGGTTTTGACTCTTGAGAGGGTTCTTGCTAGTTCTTGAGGAGATTGAAGGGAGATTAAAGGCTACCATTTGTGAGAGCTTGGAAGGGAGATTGAAGGCTACCATAGTCATATTCAACCACCATTGGAGAGCTAAAGAGGTAGGCTCTTAAAGCCCATTTTTCTTTCTTGTTTTGTTTTTTCTTTAATGCATGTGTTGTAAATTAGTTTATTCTCCTACTCTTTCCCATTTCTCCTCCATCATTCAATTGCAGGTAGCAACTTATTATCAAGGGCCAAGGTTCAACATTCATGATGTTGATGTCAATGTGGTGTGCCATTTTGGTTCCACTTTTTATTATAATGATGGTGGTGGGAGGTTCACGTCGAAATACCCATGATAGTGATGAAGAAATAGAAGTGGACAGCCCATACTAAGGAGAGGAGGAAGGAATGGAAAGGGATGGAGACAATGAAAATGACAGTGATGGTCAGGATCCCTGAGACAAACAAAGTTCGTCACGCACAAATAATCTAAAATATCTGGAATATAGTAATCAAATCCATATGGACAAATATATATGTAATAAGAAATGAATAGTAAGATATAAGATGATTACAATTGAGAAAGAGGGCCTGCTTATATACCCACGCAGGGGTGCCCTTTACCAATAGTCATGTCCTTTGAGACATGACCTTTCATTATTAATAATTATTATTTATTAATTATTATGTTATGAATATC
>JZKD02S1849930.1:3556-20528 GCA_000966675.3 Picea glauca | reverse complement strand
TTAGAAGAGGTTCTTCAGTTGTTCATCATGGTGGTCACATGGTCATGTTCTAGTCACTTTCACTTTGTGTTGCATGTCCTTTAGCATAGTGGTGTACTTACCTAGTTTGCCTATTCATATTTCATCACATCTCATCATTTCACCTAGGTAATTTGATTGTCATAACGTATTACCATCTTTTGCCAAGGTGAAATCCACTTCATGCTTACATTTCACCACATTTCATCACTTTGCCTAGGTAATTTGTGTATCACATCACATTTCTACCTTTTCCCTAGGCAAAATCAACATTAACACTTACATTCCACTTCATTCCATCTCCTAGGAGGCGCATAGCATAATTTGCTTAATTTCCCTAAGTCTTACCCTATAATAACCCCTCAATTCTTATATCTTCACTTTTTCCAGTGTGAACACACCTAACTAGTTTGGGATATTTTAATTAAAATTTAAAATCCTAAACCTTAGGTTGAGTGCCTAAGTATTGGTCTATTAGCACTTTATTGTTCTCATTTTACATTGAAACCCTTTCCCTAAGATTCACTTTCTAATAAATGACTAGAAGTTGTAACTTGAAGTCCATGTGGTACACATGAGACTAGGTGCTCACCCTTTTCGCATGTATTGAGGCAATGAATAAAAAATTCAATTCGCCCTGGCCTCAAAATATCCTTGTTCACATGTGATAACCTTTTCATGTCACATCTTATTCCTTTGACCCAAGTTTTGAGGAATTATTTGGTCTTCGTGTTTGACTAGGAGCTATTATCCATGCACCCTAGTGTTTTCGCCTTACATTTGACCAAGCAATATTATTGTTTGAAAGTGGTTATTCGTTGAAGAGCACCTTCATGAAGAGACTTGTACACTTGGCATCCATGCATACACTTTGGAAAGTGCCCAACCTCATTTGACCAAGCGTTTCTATTATTTTATTGAGGTTGTTATATTTTGGAGAGTGTCTTGCACATAAAGATGACAAATGGCACTCAAAAGTTGCCTTTGCATGAGCTATAAGGAGGAGGACGATGACATGTGGCATCACATTCATCTAGATGATTTTATTTAGTATTTTCCATGGGCTTTTGACCTAATTAGCCCTATTTTTTTAAATATTTTTTATATTTTCTTTGGAGAGCCTCATGAGGAAAATAATATTTTATTGTAGAGTTGAGCTAAAATCTATACAAATATTTGCTCTCTCCATTTGTTCTTGGAGGTTGATTAATGGAAGAAATTAAGAGCAAGCTAGCTCCAAGCTAAGGAGATGTAGGTAACTTTTTATTTGAGTTATGTTAGTTTTTCTTGTACAATTTTATATGTGTGGCATTGTATTCTAGGTGTGTCATTGGAGATTGTTATTGCATGTTGGAATTGTAGAAGTTGATTTAGGAGCACCTTGTTTCTAAGGAGAGGAGCTAAAGATATAAATCTCCCCTGTGAGTGAAGAGCTTGCACCTAGCCTCGGAGGGAGGTAATCTAAAGCCTTAACGTCCTAGTGAGTGAAGCTTGATTTAACTTCATGAATCGACTTGGTAATGGAGCTCCTATTGTGAGTCTCGTTATCACACAATCTTGCACCCTAGTGCAAAGCCTTCATAGGGTACAAAATGAATGGAACGTTAGAAGTGTTACCACTGTCACCTCGGCAACAACTTGCCTTGTTTTAGTGACAGATAAATCCAACAAAAGGGAGGCTTCCCTAGTAGCTTCAAGGACTCCTAAGGCAATACACAATTAAGTCTAGGGCCTCCTATGTAGCTACCCAATTTACCACCAACTAAGTATACTTAACAAGTTATGGATTAGTTGGTTATTCAAGGTAAATTCCAGATTTGGGCTTGATGTACTTAAAGGCTAAGTTAAGGGGGTTCATCAAGTTGTTATTCAATGTAAAACAATCCCCAAACACTGCAAATCTAAAAATACCAATGGCTGTTACAAAACTTGTATAAAAGATAAGTAAAGTGCAGCATAAGACAAGTTATAACAGCTATTAAATTCAGCCCCTTAAACAGATTATAAACAAGTAAAAGTTGGGCTAAAACAATGGATAAAACTAGGGTTTAATTAACTTATTAATTCTGAAAATTTAGAAGCATATAACAACCAATAAAACTAAGACATCTAGCCCTAAAATTCTTGTAATACAAACCAGCTATGATGATTTTCCAAGAAAGATGATTTTAGATCAAAAACATGCAAGAAAAACCTAAAATTTTAGGTCAAAAAATAAGCAAGAAAACCCTAGACGTCTAGGGTTTTTGATGGCTAAAAATTAATGTAAGCTAAACAAACCCTAGATTTACCCTAAAACAAAAACAAAAATTGAAGTTTTGAATTTTAGATGGACTAGATGGGAGAAGACTAGTGCCTACTATTTTTGGGGGGCATATGAGGTCAACTAAGGACTTCCTTGAGAGGATGTAAATAGATCTAGAGTGATATCTAGGGTTGTCCACTACAAACCTTAGAAGATCCACCTAGGGCCATACAAAATTCAAGATGGTTCAAGGGAAGATACTCCACTACTAATCTTCCAAGGGTTTTGAAAAAGGGACTTGATCAAGAAAGACACCAAGAGAGTGCACCACCACCACTAGAGAAGTACAACTACATTTAAAATCATCCATAAACAAAATCTAACAAGATTAAAAAAGACCACTTGCTCAAGAAATTGTTTCATCCATAAAACCCTAGCCGAGGGCATCCATGAAAGTTGAAAAGCAATCTACAAAACATCTCCTCAAGAAGTCGATCTAGTTATCCATCCATAGCAAATATAGAAGAAGAAAAGTAGACAAGTAATTGTTCTCCACAAGTTCTAACAATGGTTTACAAATCAGAAGTGCTTCTTTATTTGTATGAGAGATCTAGCACCTTTCTCATTAAAATATCAATATTTTCCTAGCTTAAGCCTTAAGAAAATATAATAATGCCTTTATCTCTTTCCAAACCCTAGAGATAAGGCCATAATACATAAACAATCCATGATACAAGAGTGGATAGGTCAACAAGACCCCCAACGATGCTCTCAAGACGAAGTAAAGTGTTAAAAATACTAAAACATCCACCATAAATGCATCCTCAAGCTCGCACATGTGGCATGTGTGGTCTCCCAAGGTGGACAACTCGCTCAAAAAGGTATGAAGAGGCATGTGTAGGGGCTCCAAAGTGAAACATTCCCTCCAAAGGGTGCAACGTTTCATTCTCCAAGTCAAAAGTCACCTCCAGAAGGTGCAACATCCCCGAGGACAATGAAATGTCTCTCATAAAAAACTAATGGGACCCGTAAAAGAATGACTAACAACAAAATGCCAACCAGGGAGGAGCATGTGTGGGCATTGTTTTTATTGCTTAGGTAGAAGCCCCACACATGTTTCCAACTTGGGGAAGCATGATGTGACCAGGGTAGAGTAAAGGTGGGCACAGTTTTTCATGCTTAGGTAGAAGCCCTACCTTGGCTTCAACCTAGAAACATCCTAAAAGAATAAAAGGCAATAAATGGGCTTGGAAAAAGGTTGCATTGAAAACGAAGGCGCGGCACACCCTCTACAAAGGCACCCATAAGTGAGACACTACAACCCCTTGTACGTCATGAACCCCATGCCGAAAAGTTTTCCCCTCATCCGTGACACATCATCCACATGACTTAAAAGGAGGTCCCCTCGGGAAACACCCCTAAACCTGAGGTACGATTCACCCAATAGGTCTTTTTGTCAACCCTCCCATACCTAAACTTGGCAAATTGCATAGGGTCTTTGAGGATTAGTTTATTTTGATGATGTGGTTTGAATGTACTTGCTTAGATGGCTCTTTTATTGATTTGATTTACTCATCATGATGCTTTGACTTGAGATCCTTGGAGGGTGTATCCATTTGTCTTTGCACGACCCAACTGGTGGACAATTTTGGAGGAACAAACCTAGCTTGGGCTTCCATGGGGCTTGAAGCCCACAAGTTGGATGCCAAGGGCCCACATGTCGGATCACGAAGACATGTCTTTGGAGGCCTAGAAGACATCATGGAGGACCTAACCTAGCCCCTACCACCCAAACGTTTTTCCTAAGAAGGCCAAAACGTCACCCTTGAGGGCTTGACGTCATAGTAGGTCTAGGGTTTGGTGGTGGTTGAGGATACTTGGCATGTTTTGGAGAAAACAACCCATGGATCGTGGAGGAGATGGCGTGGATCGAAGATACTTGGCCTTTGGAGGCTTGGCTCACCCATCTCCAACTCAACAACTTGACTTAAAGTGCCAAAAGTTACCCAAAAGAAGGGTGACGTCATGTTTTAGGGTTTCTTTCATGTGCAAAAGTATAAATTAAATAATATTATTTTGTAAAGGGGCAAGATTAGGGTTGTTGAACCCTTATCTTGTGGTTTACCCTAAATTATGTGGACAAACTAAGTTTAGAACATTTTGTATAAATAGAGATCATTTGTATCTCATTTTCATATAGCTCTCCCATTGTGAGAAGCCTTCCTAGCTGAAATTTGCATCCTTTTTGGGAAATCTCTATCTCTTGTGCTTTTGTTATGGTTTCTTCATGCTATTGATGGAAGAAGTAGTGCGCTACCTCTCTTGGAGCTTTTATCTTGCATTTGTAGTGGATTTATCTTGGTAAGAGGAGGTTTATCTTGTCATTACTTGGACTAGGTAAGGATTTTATCTTGTTGATGCTTCATTGCTTGGTTACAAGTTTTATTTGCTAGACTTCTTGGGGAGTATAAGGGTTTACAACCCCACCATATCTATCATTTTTGTCTTGAAATAATTTGTTGCTCGAGGTTTTACTAGGAGAAGTAAAAGGGTTTACACCCTCCTAGTACTTCCTAGTTAACCTTGCTTGCCTTGGGGAGTAAGAGGGTTTACACCCCCAAGGAGATAGCATTGTTAGCTCTTTATTTACTTGACTCCATAACCCAATAGCTAAAGGCACTAAATCTAATTGCATTGGAGAAATAAAATCTTGCATCGGTTAACGTGAAAACTCGGGATTTTGAGATTGTCTAATTTGGAATCAATTCTATGCTTTATATGCTTGATTGAGGCACTAGGGCGTCTCATTTTGCTAAGTACTTCTTGCTACTATTACAACTTTTTATCTACAGCCATTAGGGCTGCAGAAACCCTAATACAACTTCCTTAATAACTTACTTTTCAACAGTTGGAATTTGATAAAAGTTTGCCACAATAATCTATTAATCTCTGCGCATCTTTTGGGTGGACTCTTTGTAAGTTTTAGTGGTTGAGTTTGCTGCTGTAACAATTTGTTTGCTACAGCCATAAGGCTGCAATAGTATCTCTGCAATACCTTTTTCTTACAGCCTTGTTTCATTGTTAAGGTCTTATTCATTAATCTTGAGCTAAACTAGTCATTGCTAGCTTGTCTCTTGCAATCTTAACTAGACTTTTAATAACTTTATTTGCAGCTCTTCTTATCATTTTGTTGTTGATATATATTACTGTTTATTGCTGCAATTAGGGACAACAAGCTTAACTTGCTTGTCCAACATAATATTGGGCTTGTATCTTCGTTTTCCTTATGTCTCGGGTAGGTACAATTACTACTTGGCAAGTCTAATACGTTGTGGCATATCTTCTACCATCTGCGAAACTCTTTTCAATCCCTTCTTACCTTTCATCATTGACCTATAGGGGGACTCTTCTTCATCTCTTCATTTTCCATCTCATTTCCCCCAAGATCACCGCGATTCCCCCCTTGAGGTGATTACTTCATCTCTAAAGTGACGGGAATACTTATCTAAGGTGACAGTGGGTAGGTGTTCTCTCAGTTGTCGTCATTTTGTGGTTGGGTCGGGATTTTCCCAACCTACAACTTGTGCGATAACAAATCCCAAAGTTGTCTTGTGGATTATGCACTTATGGCACAAGTAATGAAGATGGATGAACCACAGAATTATGCGGAAGCATCAAGAAAGAAAGAATGGAATGAAGCTATGGAAGCAGAATTGAATGCCTTGGTGAGGAATGATACTTGGGACTTGGTCAGTTTACCAAAAGGAAAAGATGTAATTAGTACTAAATGAGTTTATAAAACTAAGTATAAATCAAATGCCACAATTGATGAGTATAAGGCTCGTTTAGTTGCAAAGGCTATGCACAAAAGGAGGGAATTGATTATACAGAGACATTTGCTCCAGTGGCAAAGTTGGATACAATCAGGATGGTACTTGCATTGGTTGCACGGTATAAATGGACAATTTTTCAGATGGATGTTAAATCAGCTTTCTCAAATGGTTATGTGGATGAAGAAATTTACGAGAACAGCTAGAAGGTTTCAAAGTTCCAAGTAAAGAAGATTGTTTTTGCAAGCTGAAGAAGGCCTTGTATGGTCTCAAACAAGCACCAATAGCATGGTAATCCAGAATTGATAAATATTTTCAAAATCATGGCTTAGTTAAAAGTTTTTCTGAGCCCAATCTCTATATCTTTCAGTTAGGACAGGACATTCTCATAGTTGCATTATATGTTGATGATTCAATCTACACAGTGTTAGATTTTATAGCTCGTGAGGTGTCTCTACTATGCCTAAGTGTCCTAGGCCAGTTGATGGACACACCAAGGCCTAGATCAACCTTATTATCTCAACCTAAGTCTAACTTAGGCTTGCAGCTAAATTTTTGCTTATGAGTGGAATGTGGGGCCCAGGGAGAGAGGGTGCACCTCATGAAGGTGGATGAGTGGATTGTGGGGCCCTGTCCAAAGGGGGGCGCACCACTTAGTGGAGAGTGGGGTCCAGCCCAAAGGGGGCACCCCAATCTTATCCATTGAGGCCCAAGGTTGGGTACACATCTCAAGGTAAATGGGGGTTTTTATCGTGCAATTTGTACTTTGATGGAAGGGAAAAGGAAAATGAAGACAAAAAGGCGTAACGGGAGACTATCCTATCATTGTCACCTCATCAAGATGTCTCTTTCTATTTAGGGTGGTAGGCCCAAGGGAGACGTCCACGGTGACCTGTGGTTTTGAGAAGGCAAAGGGTAAAGGCCAAGGTAAAAGTTTCCCTCTCACAAGTCACCACCAATCAGAAAGTCCAGCTAAACAGCCAATAAAGATAATAAGAACCAGAAATGTACATGCTCAGAACAAAGCAACATGAAATTATATTTGCAAGGTCACTTGCTGGTTAGTACTTCATATAATTGGAGACTTTCTCAATAAAAGCAATTGACTAATATATTGATGAAGTAAACAAGGATGTGCAGTAGCAATAATCACAATATGATACTTCACAATAAATGCTTTAAAGAAGCTTCACAATGAGCAAAATGATCAATCATCAATATCACAACACCGACATTCATCAGAAGCAAGTATGCATTTATCCTTTCAATTGCTTAAAGAAGCTTTAATTGTTGCAAAGTACGACTATAACTCAAACTATAACTCAAATGGATAATAGCAGCAATAGGGTTAGCAAGTCAATCTAAACTAGGGTTAGAAGGTGTTCGTATTTGTTCAAAGATATTGGATGTTCGAAGGTTGTGATCAAAGCACTCAAGCAAGAAGTTTAAGACCGGTGCATTCATAGGTCAAATGGAGTCAAAAGTAGCGGCAAGAGTTGGAGGAACAAAATGATAATAGTAGGGCCAAAAACAAGAGGAATTTGATGGATGAAGTGTTGGTAAGCCAAGGCTTCAACCATCAAACCCTAGGGGAAAACGGCCACTAAGGTGTAGGTAACCCTAGGCCTTAGTAGGTTTTCCTCCTTCTTTAGCTCAATGACAAAGTAAAAATGGCTAGGATGAAGAACAAGGGATAGGGTGTTGCAATGGCAAGGCCCTAGCAATGTCTTCAACAGATAAAACGGCTCCTTGGCATAATCTAGTAGGTAGATAGCAATTAAAACAAGGACATCAACATGTGCTTATTTCCTAGGGTTTATTCCAACAATTTCATTAACAAAATGCAAGTAAAACACTATAACCATTCAAGGGAAGGATTGCAGAAATTCACTTACATTTACCAAGTATTTATCAAGTCCAACCCTAGTTGTAAACCATCCACCAAGAAAAATGCCAAAGATCACCAAAAAGAAGCCTGCTTCAACAAGTGCGCCACAATTTCAGCCAAAACCCTAATGAGGGCCGCAAATTTCAGACCTCACCAAGTGGTGAGTGAAAGATGATGATAAAAAGAGAGTTTTAGCTCTCTACTTATACAATAGCAATGACCTTAATTTAATTTTAGGTCACAAAAGGCCCACAAGGCCAAATTTACATAAAAATATTGTTTTAACATTAAATGTCAAAATTAAACCCTAAATCAAGCATAAATGAAGACGTTGTGCCCTTTTAGGGTGACGTTAGGCCCTTTTAGGGAACCGTTGGCCTCCTGGAGCAAAACGTTAGGCCTCCTTGGGCCTCAAGAACCTGCCACATGTGCCACTTGGCACATAACTGCCTCCCAAAACCTCCACAAGTGTTGGAAGACGTCATGGGTGTCCTAGGTGATGTCATGGGCCTTCCAAGGCCTACGTCCCGGTGGAAAGGGCACAACCCCCCTGAGTACGGGTCTGCTAAGATGCCTCTGGTGGAACGTCCTCCTCTCCTCCGGTGCAAACCCTCTGATCTATCTCTACCCCCTGTTGGGATCTCAGCATCCATCTGGTGGGCTTTCAGCCCCATGGAGGTCTGAACTAATCATCTCCCCATGTGTACCTGTCCAGAAGGGTACCTGTCCAGAAGGGTATGGTCTTGCACATCAACAGATATGCCCTCCATGGGCTCATAAGTCACAGGGATCATAGCAATGTCAATCACCTATAATCATCAAGTTATTAAACATGTGCATAAAATCCCTTTTACCCGGACAAGTGCTCAAAGACATTATACTAATCAACAAGCCAAGTTTGGAGGAAACGCTAGGACATCCTATTGGGCTAATGCTCACTGGATGTGGGGTGCTTCTGGGAGAGATCAAATCCAAGTCATACGAGTGGATGAAGTGGATAAGGGATGTCTAGGCAAGGGGTGCAGTGATAGCGGGGAAATGCATGGCTTACCTATGGGTGCCTCTGTAGAGGGTGAGTTGCACCTGTCATGGATGCAAATGTTTCCAAGCCCATTCATGCCTTTTGTCTTTACTTTATTGCGTTTTCTTCAAGAAGCTAGCTAGGGGACACTGCCCTGGCGTGGTGACCAGTGGTGGCAATGTTACCCACAAGCATTTCACGGAAATGAGAAGGTTGGCTCGTAATGAGACCCCCTTTCTCTTGATTATGCCACCAAGAGCCACTACTCTGGCGTGGTGACCAGTTGTTGGTAGTGCCATACCGCTACATGCCCATGGACCTAATAGGTTGGCTCACGATGAGAGTCGAGACCCCCTATCCTCTAACCAAGTCTTGTTTTATTATTTTTTATGGGTCCCTCTGTTTCTTGTTGAGAAGCTTTTTACTACTTTCTCGGGGATCCCTGGGCGAAGCATCTCAAGGTTTCATTCTTTGGCTTCTATCTTTTGCCAGCTACTTTTACCCTCTGGGCCTTTAGCAAGGTAAGGTACAACCCTTAAATATTTGGCCAACCCAATGCCCGGACCAGTGTAATGGGATGGATGAGCGGGAGAAAGATGGAAAGTGGTAAGTATGGTGGGAGCGGACGATGGCTTCATGAATCCCCCCAATGGCAACTCAAAACCTATGGGCACAAGCTTACTAGGGCATCCTGTCATTTCCCCCAGATATGGTCAAGTGGATAGGTATAAGATCCAAGCACCCGTTAGAAACAAAAAGAATTGAATGCACATATTCAAAGGTTTTGAGGATCAAAGTGACACATACCATGATACCCGGACTCATTACCTCATGGAGCAAGATCCATTTCTGCTATAGGACCAGGCTGAGGTGATGGATGTTGTTGTTGCTGACAAAGTGGAGGCGCTGAAGAATGAAAAGATGGGCCCTCCAGGGCCATGCTCAAGTCGATCTGGCTCTCGGTACTCCATGTCTAGGACCTGTGGACCTCGAGACATAATCTCCTTAGTTATCCCTAAACTAGGGGATAACAGGGGCTACTAAGAAGATAAAAGGAGGTTGAGGGTGAGAGCTCACTATTCTCATTTGTGAGGTTGAAAAAGTGAGAGCAAGAGAGGCGCTTGGGCAAGAGAAGGCAGTGTGCTAGCAGCTGAGGCGGAGGGCTAGTTCTGGGCTAGTTTGGAGCATCTAGTGGAGGTCAAATCAAGACCATTCTGGGCAGCCAAGGAGGCCGAACTCAGGTCCAAAATAGAAGCATTCTACAGGTCGATTTCTAGGCATTTTTTGTAGGTAGCAGCGGGCCAAATCCGGGCCAAATACCTCAGCCAGCCAGGCCGTACTAGGCTGAAATAGTACAGGTTGTACAGCTTGTACTAAGGTCGTACACTTGGTGTACTTGTTGGGCAGTACTAGGCACATTATATCTGGGTCGTATAGCAGTTTTGTTGTGTCGTTTTTAGCTGAGAAGGAGTGAGAAAGGTTGCTGGAAATTTCTGTAAGAAATTTCCATTTTTTCTTTTGTTGTAATTTCTCTTGGATGCCCACAATAAAGTGTTGAGTTTTGGTGTACCTCGGGAAGTGGTTCCCTTATGGTTTGGAGCTTCTAACCACAAGAGGGAGATGTTGGTACTCTTGTACTTCGTACTTTATGTCTAATTTCACTTTGACTTAGGAGATTTAAGTTAAAAGTGAAATTTGGTCATTTTAGCCTAAAGTGACTATTAATTCACTTTGTGGGTGAATTGAGGGACATAAAGTAAACTAAGGAAACTTAACCCAAAGTGGGTTTTGAGTTGAGATTATTATGGGATGATCTCAACCATTGATTAGGAATGTATTGGGATGATCCTAGTCATTCACTTTTAGGTTTCCTTACAATTTGCTCAAGGAGAGCGCAAGAGGCCTAAAGAGGCTCATTCACTCTTATGTTCACTTGGAGAGCTTGAGGAGGAGCATGAGCATGAGGTTGGAGGCATTGGAAGAGGGCAACTTGGGCACTTCTATTCATGGAGGAGCTATGACAGCTAGAGACCCTATTATTTAGTGGTGATCACACTTGCTTGGAGGAGGGCGCACACCTAGCAGGGAGGAGCTACAGTTGGAGGAAGTCAAATCTGTTTGTTTCAGTGGAGAGGTAGCACACAAGAGCACATTTGTGTGCAAGGAATTCTTCTTCATAGCATCCAAGGTCAAGGGCGCTTCACTTCAATGGATTTGGCAACAAGAGGAAGAGGCGCACTAGTCTTGGGTGAATTTTTTCCTGGTTCCTTTAGCAAGTCTCGAGACGAGCTTGCTTTGTGTACAAGTTCCATTATATTGTATTTCTTGTTCTCATGCTTTAGACACCACTTATATATACTTCCATTCCAAACTGGTTTTCCCTGGGGGGGGTTTATCCAAGGTCGTGTTGACCAAAAATACCTGTGTTAATTTCATGCATGCTTAGAGCGTAGATCAGCTTACTTGTGTTGTTAAGATCTACAGGAAGTGTTACTTGTTTTGAGTTATATTGCATGTGCTAACTTTGGGTCACGAAAACACTTGCAAGGGCACCTTAAAGAACACTTAACCTACAAAAGCTATGGGCAGAAAGTCAATAAATTGTTTGTTGTCCTAAAACAGCAAAGGACGGTTTTGAAGATTGAAACTTAGAGCCAATCTCAAGGCCAAAGACAGACCTTAGTTGGCAGCCTCATAGGACCTCAGTTTTCTTCATAAAGCCCCCTCTTAGTTGGTTTTCACCACACTGGGGCTTCTAGGGTAACATCTGGAGTTGTCTTACTTTTATGCTTGGTTTACTGTGTGTTTCCGTTGTGATTTCTGATGTATAACTCAGTTGTAGGTGTTTTGCATAATTTATCAGATTTAAATCAATAAGTTTAATTTATGAGTTTTAGGAAATTATTGGCAAACATTTATGTGTTGAGTTATCATATTTCAACATGGTATCAGAGCAAAGCCTCTGAATACAGGAGGAGCCAAGATACTTGTTGTGCAAGGATAAATCAGCAAGTGGGACGTGAGACCAGAAGGTGTGTGGAAAATAGGGAAACAGACTCAAATGGCCAGTGCAGGCTTAAGGTTTGAGGACAGGTTGGATGGAGCCTCAAATTTTTGTCCCTGGAGGGAGCGTATCAGCTTGGTGCCGGAGGAGAATGGGTTGTTGGAAATTGTTGAAGGCAAAATGGCAACCCCAGCCAATCCAGCACAGCTAGCATCCCATACAAAGAAAGATGTCAAGGCCAGGAGGATACTTGTGGATGGTGTCAAAGACCACATTATTCCTCATTTGTTTGGCAAGAAGACAATGAAGGACATGTCGGAGGCCCTGGTAAAGTTGTACCAGTCTGACAACCAGAGCAGGAAGATGTCGCTCAGAGAGAAGTTGAGAACCATAAAGATGGCCAAGGGAGAGTCGGTGGTCTCATACCTCACAAAGTTCACTCAGATTCGAGATGAACTGGCAGTTGTGGGAGAGGCACTGGACGAGACTGAGTTGGTGAGGACAGCCTTGAATGGCTTCACCAAACAGTGGGAAGTATTTGTCCGTGGAATTGTGGCTCGGGAGAAGCTCCCTGATTGGGAGAGATTATGGGACGACTTCACCTAGGAGGAGCTAAGACTAGATGCCACTCAAGCTAGCCTGCCAAAGAGTGAAGAAGAAGAGAATGTGTCTCTTTATGCGAAGAAGGGCAGTGGAGCGGGAAGCTCCAGAGATATGGGCAAAGTGAGATGCTTTGCATGTCACAAGACTAGACACTATGCCAGCCAGTGTCCCAACAAGAAGAAGAAGAAGAAGGAGTCAGAGGTAGTAACCACAGCATCTACTGAGATGGATGCATTTGCAAAGAAATTCGAGGATGAATTTTCTCTAGTTGCCTCTCTTTCGATCAGCAGCAGATTGGCTGAGTTGGAGGACAGTGGGGCTTGGTTCGTGGACAATGGATCATCTCACCATATGACGGGAATGAGGTCGGTATTCCTTAGTGTTTCTGAGACGGGCTTAGACTTGCATGTGCAGAGTGGGGTGCACACCATGTATGCAATAAAGGGGGTTGGATGTGTCAGATTCCAACTAGAGTCAGGAGTGTCTCTGGAGGTGGATGGGGTGATGTATGTACCAGAGCTGAGAGTTAATTTGCTCTTTGTATCAGGTCTGGCGGATATGGGGTATACAGTGTTGTTCGTGGATGGACAGGTACTCTTATGTGCAAAGGGAGCGGCCTTAGATGTAGCAGTGAGGCTTGGCATCAGGAAAGGTATGATGTACATGTTGGGACAGCCTGTAGGTGGGTCCAGAAGTAGCTTGGACCAGAGATCAATGTCTGAGACTTTCAGCTGGTATGACATGACACTGGTAGATGAGCAAAACACCACATCAGATCAGAGTGCAGCAGAAGTTGCAGGTGGATCTTCTGATTCAGAGGGAGCAGCTACAACAGCAGCAGCAGATTTGATTGGATCAAAGATTGATCATGGTGGAGACACCTCCCTCACTAAGAGGGAGTGTTAGATTTTGTAGCTCGTGAGGCGTCTCAGTTGTGCCTAAGTGTCCTAGGCCAGCTGATGGACACACCAAGACCTGGATCAGCCTTATTATCTCAGCCTAAGTCTAACTTAGGCTTGCAGCTAAATTTTTGCTTGTGGGTGGAATGTGGGGCCCAAGGAGAGAGGGCGCACCTCATGAAGATGGTTGAGTGGATTGTGGGGCCATGTCCAAAGGGGGGTGCACCACTTAGTGGAGAGTGGGGTCCAGCCCAAAGGGGGCACCCCAATCTCAGCCATTGAGGCCCAAGGTTGTGCACACATCTCAAGGTAAATGGGGGCCATTAAGGAGATAAAAGGAGGTTGAGGGTGAGAGGACACTACTATTCTCATTTGTGAGGTTGAGCAAGTGAGAGCAAGATGGGCGCTTGGGCAAAAGAAGGCAGTGTGCTAGCAGCTGAGGCAGAGGGCAAGTTTTGGACTAGTTTGGAGCAGTCAGTGGAGGTCAGATTAGGACCATTCTAGGCAACCAAGGAGGCCGAACTCGGGTCCAAAATAACATCATTCTACAGGCCGATTTCTGGGCATTTTCTGTAGGTAGCAGCAGCCCAAATCCGAGCCAAATACTTCAGCCAGCCAGGCCGTACCAACCAGTTGTTGTGCAGGCCGTACCAACCAACTATTGTGCAGGCCATACTGGGCTGAAATAGTATACGCCATACAAGTTGTACTAAGGTCGTACACTTGTTGTACTTGCTGGGCAATATTGGGCGCATTGTACCTAGGTCGTACAACAGTTTTGCTGAGTCGTTTTTAGCTGAGGAGTGAGAAAGGTTACTGGAAATTTCTGTAAGAAATTTCCAATTTTTCTGCTGCTGTAATTTCTCTTGGATGCCCACAATAAAGCCCCCTCTTAGCTGGTTTTATCCACATTGGGGTTTCCAGGGTAACATCTGGTGTTGTCTTATTTTTATGCTTGGTTTACTGTGCGTTTTCGCTATAATTTCTGATGTTATAACTCAACAGTACGTATTTTGCATAATTTATCAGATTTAAATCAGCAAGTTTTATTTTTGAGTTTTAGGAAATTATTGGCAAACATTTTTGTCTTGAGTTATCAGATTTCAACAAACAAGGAAGAGTGTTGAACTATTTCAAAAGTTTAAGTCACATATGATTGTTGAATTTGAGATGACAGATCTTGGTGTCAGATTTCAACAAACAAGGAAGAGTGTTGAACTATTTCAAAAGTTTAAGTCACATATGATTGTTGAATTTGAGATGACAGATCTTGGTGAGTTGCATTATTTCTTGGGTATTGAATTTTGGTAGAATGAAGATAGTATTTTCATGTCACAAGCCAAGTATACTTCGAATATTTTGAAGAAGTTCAGAATGTTGAGTTGCAAGCCAACGCCAACTCCTTTGGAAGTTGGGTTGTAGTTATACGAACATAATAACTCCAATTTAGTTGATGTTACTCTATGTCACCAATTGGTTGGAAGTTTGATCTACTTAACTACAACTCGACCAAATATATCTTGTACAGTCAGTATGGTATCTAGATTCATGGCAGAACCCAAAGAATTGCATTGGAAAACAGCTAAGAGGATTTTGAGATATCTACGTGGTACAGTTGGCGATGGTTTAGTATACAGATCTACAGAAGATTTCAAGCTAATCGGTTATACAGATTCAGATTGGGCAGGCTGCATGGATGACAGGAAATCAACTTCAGGGTATTCATTTAGCATGGGTTCAACAGCAATTGCCTGGAGTATTAAAAAGCAACCTACAGTTTCTCTCTCCACATTAGAAGCAGAGTATAAAGTCGCAACAACAACAACATGTGAAGCAGTGTGGTTAAGAAGAATTCTGGAGGATCTACATGAGCAACAGGAACAACCCACTCAATTGATATGTGATAATCAAAGTGCTATACAAATGACCAAGAATCCAGTTTTTCACAAGAAGACCAAGCATATTGATATTCAGTGTCATTTTGTTCGAGATTTGATTCAGCAAGGTGTGATCAAGATCATGTATTACACAACAAAAGAGCAAGTAGCAAATATATTCACCAAAGCACTACCAAAGGAAAAGTTTTGCAAATTCATAGATGATCTTGGAATACTTCCAAATGATCATTATGGGGGAGAAATGTTGGAATAATGAATCATTTGTTCTAGATTAATTATTGTTAGTTGTTGTATCTCAAAGGTTTAATTTGAGTTTGAGAAATATGCTTGAGACATTTGTGGAGAGATTGTTGAAGAGATTGTTGGAGAGATTGTTGAGTGATTGTAAGAGATGATAGTTTCCCGAGACATCTCCTCTCATGTAAAAATATTACTCTTATTAATTATGAAGTTTGAGTTGGGTGTGCATTATTGAGAAATATATTTGCTCCATTGTTGTGCTAGTGTAATTCTTCAAATCATAATAAAGAAAAAGCCATAAAAGGGGGCTTGGAAAAAGGAATCGTTGGGGAAAGGGTAACCCAAGATGTCACATACCCTCTACATAGGTGCCCAAATGAGACCATACAAGACCTTGCATGTCAATGACCCCATGCCCAAAAGTTTTTCCTACAAACCACCTCACATTCATTACATAGATTAGATAGGGTCCACTTGGGAAACATCCCTCCACTTGGGTCATGGCACACCCAATAGCTTACTCGAATAACCCTCCCATACTTAAATTTGGAAAATTGTATAAAGTCTTTGAGCATGTGTGAAATATGAAAGGGGGGATCCAATGTTACTTTTTTGGGTAGCTCTTGTATTAAATATGATTTACTTGGCATGATTCTATGACTGGTGGACCCTTGGAGGGCGTACTTTGTTTGTCTTTGCAGGACTATATCGATCACATCATTCATGGAGATGTTAAGCCACTTGGGATCTTCATAGGGGCATAAAATCCCATTGGATGGATGTTATTGCCCCGTGATTGGAGGGCATAGATGATGAGCATTGCACCATTGGATGACGTCATGTCTGGTAAGAGAGGCTTGGCATGATGAAACACACATGACGAAAGTCTTAAATTTGGGTAGCTCTTGTATTAAATATGATTTACTTGGCATGATTCTATGACTGGTGGACCCTTGGAGGGTGTACTTTGTTTGTCTTTACAGGACTATATCGATCACATCATTCATGGAGATGTTAAGCCACTTGGGATCTTCATAGGGGCATAAAATCCCATTGGATGGATGTTGTTGCACCATGATTGGACAACATAGATGATGAGCATTGCACCATTGGATGACGTCATGCCTTGTGAGAGAGGCTTGGCATGATGAAACACACATGACGACACCCCCATTGCTTGAGAGTTGCATAATTTGACCACGATGTCATGCTTAGAGAGGCTTGACGTGACATGGGGGGTGCACTTGGTGATGTTGTGGCAGAAGGGTGGTCCCTTACCCCATTGCTTGCTTGATTTTTGGATCATGAGGATGACATGGCACCCTT
>JZKD02S1849908.1:51276-69499 GCA_000966675.3 Picea glauca | reverse complement strand
GCTTAAACAATTATGATTATTTTAAACTCTTTACAGAGCACTCAATGACAATCACAATAATGCAGGGAAGTAAGCAATAGAACATTCAACATCATTCACACATATGAGATACACATAGACATATATTTCTTGAGGAAACCCATAAAGGGTAAAAACCTCTTCTTATTTATATGATAAGTAATCTTTACAGTCTGTACATTATCATACTTATGAGCACCAACTCATAATGAGGCTACAACCTCTGTTTTGCAAGCTTCTACTTGCTGAGAGCACCAACTCTCTGGATTCTCTAGCACCCACTAGAAGGAAGCACCGATTCCCTGGTTTTTCTAGCACCCACTAGAAGGAAGCACCAAATCCTTGGTTTCTCTAGCACCCACTAGAAGGAAGCACCAACTCCTTAAGAGTTACAACACCAACTGGATGGAAGCACCAACTTCCAGTCACACGGGCACCAACCTATAAAACAGAGAACAACAGTTCTCCCTTGCACCACCATGCCACCCTGGTTTCTCTGGTTGCAACCAAATGGAAGCTACAACTCCATGTGTTCAAGCACACACTTGAACCTCTGAGGACAACAGTCCTCCCTAGCACCTCCCTACCACCATGAAATATAAAACTTTGCTTTCTATGAATTTATTACAGTGATTCAATAGTTTTCATTTGCTTACCAATCTCATCATTTTTCTGCTACACTGCTCTGCTCTACCTGCATCAGTGTCTTCCTGCACCCTTGCCTTACGCTTTATGTTATTTTGCTTTTTATGCTCTGTGCGCCATGTCCCTTCTATGGACCATTCCTCTTCTGTGCATTTCAACTACTGCACTCTGCCTCCTTCTACACACCTAAATCACTCTCAACAGCAGCCATCATCTCTTCTTTGTTCTGCATTGATATAGTGTCTCTGCATGTTGTTTGTGCAATTCTTCTGCATGCTCTCCCCATGTCGAGTGCTCTTCCTGATCATCATTAAAACTCTTCATCTTCTCTGGTGGTTAAACGCATGAGTCCATCATCACTAGGTGTTATGCCGAGATTCCTTAGCCTCTCCAGTAGTCAAGACTCTTCGTCTTCTCTGTCACAGTTGAGCTCATTCCCTCTGTTACAGTTCTAGGATCCAATGGTCTTACATTTGTCAATAGCCTCTATGAACAGTATTCATGCCACTAGAATATGCCTCGAGACTCTTCATCTTCTCTGGTGATCACCTTGAAGTATCTTCGAGTCCTCTGGCAGAAACCATGAGTCGTTTCTAGTAGTTACATTGTGAACCTCCAAGAAAACGCATCAGCAACTGAATCGCCAACCATCCAAAAGTCATGATTCAGTTCTTCTAATTGAATCGTAACTGATCGATTAACTGTGAAGAGAAACAATATCCCTTTGATCCGATTTCCAAGTATCTAACATCGTTGGATTACAAGCACAGGGTCTCACGTTGATTTTGCCATTTCGCATTTCGACATTTCGACATTCCTATGGTGAAGTGTTTCGACACTCCAACTCCCGGTATCTGAAACTCCAAAACGTCATGGTTTCACATTTCGCGATTTCAACATTCTTGTCATGAGTTTCCTTGACACCTCCAACTCTCGGTATCCAAAACTCCGAAATGGAGATTAAGTCGTGGTTTCGCATTTCACGATTTTCTGCCATGAGTTGCTTCATTGACTCCTGGAGTTTATGATTTTGAATGGGATCCAACAATCACTTGTTGAAATTTCCATTGCCATGCCATTATCCTTGCACTGTTGGTCGTGATATTTTCCATCAATGACAAACATGCATACTCTACACTATCTCTTCTGATCTTATCGAGCTTGCTCTGCTACATCTTCCCAAAATACTTCTGGTGCCTGCCTAACACATTCTTCCTGTACTTAATCCATCATCGTCGTTGTACTTTCCATCAATGACAAGAATACGTTGCCTATAAAACATGCCAATGGGGAAAGATGTGACAGGTAGCATTGGGTAAAAAACTCTCGAAGGGCGGAGTACGTATCAACCGTTGATTCCAAAAGACACATGTCGAAGGATCGTCAACTTCAGGTAAAAGTACTTCGAGAGAAAGTGTAGTATGAAGGTTTGAAACTTCTGAAGCCGAAAGAGACGAGGGGATTCATATTCGTTGATCTTTGGGAGGACACCCATCAGTTGATCATGAACTCCGGGTAAAATCGTTCCGGGAGGAGGCAACCGAGGAAAGTTGACACTCCCGAAGCATGGAGTCCCGAAGTGAATCTTGATCATTGATTTTGAAAGAGGACGAGGATTGTTGATCTAGTCTTGGCTAAAAGTTTTGAAGTCCCGAAGCTCTGGACAAGCGATTTTCCAGCTAAGTGCAGGGTCATGGCCATGGTAATATGCAAAATTGGGAGATGAGCGAAGGAGGGCTAAGGGACGAATTGGTTTTCTTCGAGACAGAAAGGTGCTAAGAAAGGATTTAGCCACGGTTTGTAGTCATGGTCACCTGGGATGGTGGTTTGAAGGAAGTTCTTGTGCAGGAGGAGTTCTGTGTCGGCCAAGGATAATAGGACATTGTTATTTTCAGAGAATGGGGATATGATCTCCATGAACATAAAAAAACAAGAAATAGACCTGTAGTGTGGTTTGGAAATTTTGTTTATCATATGCATAATTCTAACAAAATGGTTGCTTTCACATTTTGTATAATTAAGGGGCTTAAGCACATCATCTTAGGATGTGTATTGAGGAAATGGAAGAAGGTGAGGGAGCCTCTAGTCATGATAAGGAGGCCAAAGGCCATAATACCAGAGTTGGTAATGCAGAGACAGAGTCCAATGGATGCAAGGGAAAAGGAGAGTAGGAAATGTTACTAGAAACAGTAAGAACCCTGAATATGGAAGTGTAGAGCTACAAAAAAGACAACAAGAGACTGATGAGAGAGAAAAATCAGATAAATGCTCGAGTGGTGTAGAGCTTAAATCAGCTGCAGAGACAAACGAAGAAGGGTTCAAACTCAAGACAAGAAGAAGAAGGCAGGTGCCATGAAAGAAGGGATGATCATGGAAGAGTTGGTTATTCCAGAAGTGTTAGCAGAGCTCATGGACACCACTCAACTCCTTACTTAGAAATAAAATTTTATGCATCGAAAGATCCCGTAAGTAGTCCAGAGGTGTCTCCTGTCAGACACCAAAAAAGGAAACAAAAAATAGATAGTTTGCAAGGAGATTTGAGGAAGCTCAAGCCACCTTCCTTCGATGGTGAAAGAGAAAGGGAAGATGATGTCGAAGCATGGTTTCTTGGACTCTAGAGATGTTTTCAGTTGCATAACTATTCATCAAACCTGGAATCTAGGATTGCCACCTACCATTCACATGGTAAAGCTGCAATGTGGTGCGACCAACTGAAGCAAGTGGAACATGTTAATGAAAGTAGGATCCCTTGGAAGCAGTTCAAGAAGTACTTCCAGAAGGAGTACCTCTCAGAGAATTTATATGACAAGAAAATGTAGGAGTTCTTTGAACTCAGGTTGGGAAGCATGAATATGGCAGAGTATGAAAATAAGTTATTGGGATTGTTAAAGTAGGTCAGGTTCATTGGTGATGAGAAAGTGAAAATACAGATATTTCTAAGTGGACTGCGAGCCTTTTATAAGGAAAATATCAAGTATAGTGAGACCAAGACCTTGACTGAAGCCATCAGGAAGGATAAATACTTGTATGAGCAAGGCTAGGGAAGATAATATCTACATAAATCTTGGAAGGACAAGAATAATGAGAAGTCTGATTAGAGGAGGAAAGGATTCAAACCTCCCTTCAATAGGAATGAGCCTAATAGAAATCATCAAGATCAGTATGCTAAGGGGGATTTCAAGAAAGAAGATTCATTGGGAAAAAGGGGAAGACCACCAATCCAATGTTAGGGATGCAAGGAAGATCACCTGTACAAGGATTTCCCACATAGAAAGGACAAAGTGAAGACTGTGCAAAAAATCCAAGAGGCTACAACAGTCGAAGATATGGGAGGAATATATGCATCTTTAGATGATCGACAACCAGAGTACCAGTCCAATATAATCGAGGTGGAAGGTAAGATCATAAATCAACCTATTTCTATTTTGATTGATTCGGGAGAAATTCATTGCTACATTGATCCTAAGATAGTGGATAGATTACATTTGGTGAAAAGTAAACTTGGAAAAGCAAGTTTGTTTTAGTTAGCTACTAGGACCAAAAGAAGAATCCATGATATGGTTAGAAGTTGTTCCATAAGTCTTAATGGGATGAATACTAGTATTGATCTAAATATCATACCCTTGGGGTCTTATGATATTCTGATTGGGATGGATTGGTTGGAAAAGCATCATGTTGTCCTAGATTTCCATAACAGGACATTCACATGTCTTGATGGAAATGGAAAACAAAGCATTGTGAAAGGAATTCGAAGACCCATCTCTATAAGGGATATTTTAGCCAAGCCTCGAAGATTTGTCGGTACTACAGGAATTTGAATATGTATTCCAAGAAATAGTCATATTTACACCAATAAGGGAGATAGATTTCTCAATTGATTTAGTGCCAGGAGTTTCCCCGGTGTCAAAAAAACCTTACAGAATGAGCACAACAGAGTTAAAAGAATTACAAATGTAGTTGGAGGAATTTTTGAAGAAAGGGTACATACGTCCAAGTGTTTCACCTTGGGAAGCACTAGTAACTTTTGTCAAAAATAATGATGGAACCTTGAGGCTATGTATTGACTTACAATAGCTAAACAAGTACACTATAAAGAACAAGTATCCTCTACCCTGAATTGATGACCTCTTTGATCAGCTAAGAGGAGAAAATATATTCTCAAAGATTGACCTGAGGGAAGGATATCATTGGGTAAGAATCAAGGAAGAAGACATTCATAAGACAACCTTTAGGACTAAGTATGGGCATTATGAGTTTGTAGTGGTGCCATTTGGATTGACCAATGCACCATTTGTCTTCATGTTCTTAATGAATGACATATTCATAAATTATTTGGATAAGTTTGTCATAGTATTCCTGGATGACATACTTATCTATTCTAAGTCTGAAGAGGAGCATGAACATCACTTAAGACTGGTATTGAAATTACTGAGAGAACATCAGTTATATGCGAAGTTGAGTAAGTTTTATTTTTATCAAAAGAAGATCCATTACTTGGGACATATTATTTCAGAGCAGGGCATAGCAGTATATCCAAAGAAGATCGAAGCCATTAGAGGATGGCCAAAACCTAGAAATGTGTCATACGCCAGATATTTTATGGGATTAGTTGGCTACTACAGAAGGTTCATAGTAGGGTTCTCTAAGATTTATCATCCCATCACTTCTTTGCAAAAGAATGGAACTAAATTTGAATGGAAACTCAAGTGTGAAAAGAATTTTAATCTGTTGCAGAAATTACTTACTATTGCACCTATGTTAAATATTGCTAACCCAAATGGATTTTTTGTGGTATGTGCAGACGCATTTAAGGAAGGACTTGGGAGAGTCCTCAAGCAAAATGGACATGTCATTGGATACGAGTCCATAAATATTAAGGAACATGAGAGGAACTATGCCACCCATGACTTGGAGCTTGTTGCTATTGTTCATGCCTTGAGGATGTGGAGGCATTATCTTATGGGGAAGAAATTCAAATTAAGGGTAGACCACATTGGCCTGAAGCATCTTTTTGAACAACCAACATTGAATTCCAAGAAAACAAGATGGCTTGAATTTTTAAGTGAATATGACTTTGATACCAATCATATCTAGGGCAAGGAGAATAAATTTTTCGATGCACTTAGTAGAAGAGTGCATACTGTTATCACTCTAGGAAACTCTTCTAGGTTGTAGCTCGAAGATGCTTCGTAACTTAACTATTTTCTCAATGTTGAATATATAATTGGATCAAGATGGATAACTAACTCACTGAATCTTACACTAAGGACAATCTAGGTATATTCAACATTACAAGGCTTTCAAGAGCTATTATCAAACAAGTTGTGTATCAAATAGAACAAAATATAATCACATAAACCGGATCACACATATATAAAACAATAGGTATGATGGGTCTAGAAAATAGTACAATAGCTTAGGATCCTTTGCCAAATAATCAAATAGTGAGATGGCAGTCACCTATGGATTATATGAGCATAGACAGAGAATAGAATTCACTCATAAACATAGATAGATAATAAAGAAGGAATATGATAACATCACTGAAAGAAGCTTGCAAGTCTCTTATATTAAAGAAAGTGTCTCAACACAAAATACAATAATATAGTCTCCAAAATCGAACCTATATTCCTTAAAAGTTTATGGCTTTATAGCCTTTACATGAGAAATCTAGATCCTAAAAAGTTGGATCAGATTTACTTGAAATAGTAAGTCAAAATCTAGTACAAGAAAATAGGAAGAGATGCTAAAAGCTAGGTCAATCTCCTCATCCTTGATGATATTCATATCCTTCAAAACTTTGACAAGTGTAGAAATCCTTCCAAGGCAGTTGAGTATCCATAGAAGATAAGATAAGTCAAACCTGCTATTTCTGGAAAAACCTATTTCTCTATCGAGAAAATATGTAGCTAATTCCACATTGCCACCTTGCTAAATGCCTCAAATATAAAAACAAATCCTTAAATCTTATGTGTTTAATTATTATCCATCTTTTGAAACCATCCTCAAGGCATCTGATTAAGAAAAACTTGCATCTGGACGAAAATACAACCTCTCTGTCCTATCTGTAACTTTTGGTGGCTAGAAGAGTTAAAATCTGAGATTGTATGCCATCAAAAGCTCTGCTTTCGGTGGCTAATGAACAATGAAATGTCTACCTAAGCCACCGAAACCTGAGATTAAAAACAGTTCAGAAAATTGTAAAAATGTGTTACCTCTGTGCTTTAAGAACTTCAGGGTTGCTCCTCTAGAGTCTTTGTAGTTTGAGCAAGGTTCTCTATGGTTGCTGCTAGGTTCTTTAGGCCTTAGTGAACTATAGGTTTTGGATTTTTAAGCATGAGTTTAATCTTTGAACACCTAGCAACCTTATATGCCTTCTGGTTTGCTTGAATTAGTTTTCTATTTTTCTTCTCTAGCTTGACATACATCTTAGCAAGTATATGAAAAGAATCATACAATTCAACATTTCTTTCTACTAGATTTTTATTCCTTCTCTTCATTTCTCTTTCAAGAATTTCAAGTTCATATAATTTCCTGAGAAGTTGATTTATTTTTTGTGATGAAGACTTCTTTGGTTTGTTGGTTGATTCTTCAACAACTTGTTGGTCTTGATCTCCCTTAGGTACTTGTGAAAACAAGTCTTCATGATCTGTCACTGGCTCTCCTGCTGGAACTGCTTCTAGAAGACCTTGCTCTGCCACAACTTCCTCATGCTCTGTTGCAACAGGCTGTTCTTCATCCTCAGAGTCTGTGTAGGGGATATTTAGGATGTTTTTATCTCTTGGAGGAGATTCTTCTTTCCCTGTATCATACTGAAATTCAATTTTTTCTTATCTTTCCCAAGCTTAGAAGATGGAGAGGGCTGATCAACTGCAATTGGAGAGATGGATCTCCTCTTCCTCTTTCCACTTCTAGGAGTAGAAGACTTCTTTGAAGAAGGCTTCTCCTTAGCTCTTGGCTGAAATTTTGTCTCAAATTCATTCCAAAAGAGGAAATGGTCCCTTTTCATGTTCCTTCTCTTCAACAGCTCACAAACCATGTGTGTGATTAGGCCACGATGAAAAATCCTGCCCTTAACTTTACTTGGTTTTGCTTGTACTTGGTAGGCCATTTTCTTCAAGCTCCTGTAGAGGTAATAAGGCAAGTTCAAAGGATTTCTTCCAGTGAAGTGGTTCATCAATTTGAAATGATATATCATTACCCTGCAGTATCTACCTTCACAGGTTATATAAACAAGGATGGCTTTTAACAAGTTCTGTCATTTATCCTCAAGAAAAGACATGGGAATGTCTTTCTTCCAAATTAAAATTTTATGCTCTGGTTTGAGATAGGACCTAAACTCCACATCCTTGGTGACTGTAGTCTTAAACCAACTCTCTCCAGTTCTGGGAAGTTCCATCACCTCTGCTATGAGAGTTTCATCTACTATGAATTCATCCTGGCCAATGACAACTTTTCTCCCATCGAAAGTTAGAGCAAAAGCCTTTGCTACCTGTTGGTGAGAGCTCTGCAACTTTTCACAAAACCTATAACACCCTACGTCTTTGAATAGTTGACATACTTCTAGATGCGACTCTAGGTAGCGTATGTCATTTATCTCTTTCCTGAGAGAAGTTGCTCCTCTCCTCATCTAGTAAACTGCTCATGTACACTTGCAAATGAAAACTCAATCTTGGGGAAGACTACACAGTGCATATGGGGGAAGGTTATGGCTCAGCGACGATAGAGGCGAAATATGAGGAACGTTTACAGGTTGGCCCTGAATTTGAGGGATTTGAAAGAAAATGAGGATTTGAAATGGTAATGATTAGCAAATCAATCTCGAAGAGTAGAAAGGTACAAATAGCCACGTGATTTTGTTGGCGCTAAATTTGGAATAATTTAATTAATCGCGCAGATCTGAAATCCTATATTTTAGGACAGGTGTAAGATAGAGAGGGTTTAGGGTTAAGTAAATCACATCAATATTCATAATGAAACTAAATCACCTCTTACCAAGTAATCATCGACCACTTCCCGTCTTTTCGGTGGTTAATGAGTAATCACAATCCTTCAAACTTGGCGTTTCATGCATGATGAAGAGACGTGATAGCCCTTTCCAAGCTCCTCCACTTTCGGTGGCTAGAGTAACCCCAAATTTCGCGTTTTAGCTTCTGAGAGCTAAGGATTTCAGTGGCTAATGAACATTTGAGCAGTCCGCCTAAGCCATCGAAACTTGATATTTGACTTTTTTTGAAATGAAAATAAAACCAAATGTTTTTCAAACTTTATTACATGCATAAAGCTTTCAAAAATGAGCCTTAAAAAATTTAGAAATGTATTTTTTGAATGACATCTTATCACCTAAAATAAAACAACTTGATTAATTTATTTGAGGAGGTAACATTGGCTCCTATTGGGGGTGAAAGCCTCCCTCTAAGGTTTCAATAACCATAGAACCAATGCCTTTCCTGTAAAACAAAAATTCAAACCTATCTATTAGTGTTTCCATTGGGCATGGAGTTATTTTGCAAAAAAAAAAAACTGAAAATAAAATTTGCAATGGAAAGGCTTTGAAGCCTTAGATAAAATAGAGTTTCAGAAAACACCCATTGACTCGGCCACCAAACATTTCTTCACCTTCCAGACTTTGCAGAATGAAAGTGTTGTTATGTTGTACTTGAGTTATCATGAAAGGACCGGTCCACAAAGAGTCAAACTTGCCATGCTTTCCTTTATCTTGTCTGAGAGCATCCCATTTCAGAACCCAGTCACCAACCTGAAATTTTTCCACCTTTACTTTTCTGTCAAAAGTATCCTTGATCCCATTTTGATGAGATTCTGATTTGTCCACCAACTGTTCTCTGACTTGCTTCAATTCTACCAAGTCAGGCATTCTTCTCACCATGTCATTTGATTCAGTTTGTTCTTCCTGAAAGAACTTAGCCACTGGTAGAACTAAATGAATGGGGAAAATGGCATCAGTGCCATAAACCAGTTTGAAAGGAGAAGTCCCTATAGAATTCTTGTTGGTCACTTTGTCAGCCCAAAGAGAAAACTTTATTTTAGAATCCCATCTCTTTTGATTATCCTCCAACAACTTTCTAATGATTCTGACTAGACTCTTATTAGATGACTCAACAAGGCCATTACCTTGAGGGTAGTAGGAGGTAGAGTGTACAAATTGAATGCCCATTGACTTACACATGTCAACCAATGCATCATCTTTAAAGGCTATTGCATTATCTGTCACTAGCCTTTTTGGGCAGCCAAATCTAATCAGGATGTTTTCATAGAGAAAATTCATGAGGATTTGATGAGTGGCATTTCTAGTGGGGATTGCCTCTATCCACTTGGTAAAATAGTCAGTGGCTACCAGGATCGACTTATGCTGACCACTAGATGAAGGATTAATCTCGCCTATGAAATCTAAGCCCCACTGTTGAAAGGGACCATTCACTACAATAGGTCTCAGGAGTAGAGATTTGATTTGATGCTTCCTTGTGAATCTTTGGCACTTATCACAAGATTTCACAAAGGCACACACACCTGAAAAAAGAAAAGGCCAATAGTACCCATCCCTTAGGATCTTATGAGTTGTGGTCTTCTGGTAATGAGGACCTCCACAAATACTTGAATGGAACTTATGCATGACTTCAACTGACTCGTCTTTGTCCAAACATCTCAATAGTAAACCAGAAGGATCTTTCCAATACAAAATATTATCATTTATGCAGAATTTAATTGCTCTGAGCTTAAGAGCTCGGGCTTGAGTCATGCTAAGTTCAGGAGAAATCTCCAACTTCTGCAAAAAATGAACAATACCTGAATACCACTCGCATGAAGACAAATTCTCAACCACCTATTGGTTGTCATGCTGCTCTTCTACTGCTACCTCTGTTTGCAAGCTTGCTAAACTTACCCCAATGAAATTTATGCCTACAAGATTACAGTTCTCTTATGTCACGAGCTTGGCAAGGCCTTGGCCTTTTACCAGCTTGGTGGGCTTCACTTCTATGTCAAACTCAATCATCTTTGCAATCCATTTGTCTCTCTTTCCATCAATATCAGGCTAGGTCAAGACATCCTTCAAAGAGGCTGAAGGAACATAGGCAACAACCTTTGCATGGAGGATATAAATTCTGAAAGATTTGAATGACTTAATGAGACCATAGGCCTATTTTTCTACAGGATCATACCTTAGTTCAACATCCTTGAGTGATTTGATAAAGAAAGACACCAGGTGTTCAAGACTTTCATCATCTTTTTGTAACAAGACTGTTGCCACTATGGCATAGGAAGAAAAAGAGAAAATATAGAAGTTCTTGGTGTAATCTAGACTGATTAGAGTAGGAGATTCCATGATAGCATGCTTGATATCCTAGAATGAACTTTATTCATTGTCTATCCATTTGATCTCAGATCCCTTTTTCAACATAGAGGTTATATGTTTCACTAACTTAACAAAATTAGGAATAAACCTTCTGACAAAATTGATCTTACCGAGTAGGGATTGGATATCCTTCTTTGACCTTGGTACGGACAACTTCTGAATTGCTTCAACCCGAGCTGGATCAATTTTCACTCCCTCTGCTGAAACAATGTGGCCTAGGAGATTACCCTTCTTGAGAGAAAATTGAGACTTTTTTGGGTTCAGTGAAATCCCAAACTATCTGCATTTCAAAAATACTCTTTTCAGATTCTTCAGATGCTCTTCATGACTACTGTAATAGACTGATATCATCAATATAGATGAGGAAAAACTTGTCCTTCTCTCCCACAAAGGCTATCTCCATGGCCCTCTGAAAGGTGGCCCTGGCATTGATTAGCCCGAATGGCATCTTGGCATACATGAAGGTACCCCAAGGAGTAGTAAAGGCAGTTTTCTCTCGGTCATCAGGGTGCACAGAAACCTAGTTATAGCCTGAGAAGCCATCTAGGAAAGACATGACACTGGCTCCTGAAACTCTCTACAGCAAATGCTCCATCTTGGGAAGGGGATAGTTGTCTTTCTTGGAGCATTTATTCAGGTTTCTAAATTCAACGCATAACCTGATATAGTCATTTTTCTTCCTTACTATCACTAGGTTTTCAACCCATTTAGAGTATCTCAGTGGAATTATGATTTTGGCATCAATGAGATTTTTTATTTATTTTTCGATTACATGCAATAAGAGAGGACTAATAGGTCTCAATTTTTGTTTGAATGGGATGGCGTCTTTCTCTAGGGGAATCTTACGTTGAATGCCATCAATATTATAGGTTTTTAGATCATTGTATTCCCAGGTGAATACATCAGCAAATTCCTTCATAAGATTGCAATATTCTGACCTCTGATCAACAGTTAACTCAGTGGACAGATTTATGAATTTAGGATGATTCTGGCTTCCTATATTGTGCTCATGGACAAAAAGATCCTTCTCCTTCTTATCAAGTTTGTAGGGGACATCATTTTGGTAAAAAATCTTCTCAGGAGGCACCAAACCTCGAGGTATATGATTGTTTGGCAGCTGAACAATATCGTGTTGGCCCATTTTTCTCTTCAACTTAGGCTTTTTGGATTCCTCTACATTTTGATTTTCCTGGTCAATATGCATATCAAAAAATTCATCTATGACTTGGAGAAATCTACTAAGCTCATCATCATCCTCAAATACTTTNAATCTAATCACATAAACCAGATCACACATATATAAAACAATAGGTATGATGGGTCTAGAAACTAGTACAATAGCTTATGGTCCTTTGCCAAATAATCAAATAGTGAGATGATAGTCACCTATGGATTATATGAGCATAGACAAAGAATGGCATTCACTCATAAACATAGACAGGTAAGAAATAAGGTATCTGATAACATCAATGAAAGAAGCTTGCAAGTCTCTTATATTAAAGAAAGTGTCTCAACACAAAATACAATAATCTACTCTCCAAAATCGAACCTATATTCCTTAAAAGTTTGCGGCTTTATAGCCTTTACATGAGAAATCTAGATCCTAAAAAGTTGGATCAAATTTACTTGAAATAGTAAGTCAAAATCTAATACAAGAAAATAGGAAGAGATGTTAAAAACTAGGTCAATCTCCTCATCCTTGATGATCTTCATATCCTTCAAAAATTTGACAAGTGCAGAAATCCTTCCAAGGATGTTGAGTATCCATAGAAGATAAGATAAGTCGAATCTGCTATTTCTGGAAAAAAATGTTTATGTACCGAGAAAATAGGTAGCTAATTCCACATTGCCACCTTGATAAGCACCTCAAATATCAAAAAAAATCTTTAAATCTGATGTTTTTAATTATTATCCATCTTTTAAAACCATCCTCGAGGCATCTGATTAAGAAAAACTTGGATCTAGACGAAAATACAACCTCTCTTCCCTGTCTGTAACTTTCAGTGGCTAGAAGAGTTAAAATCTGAGATTGTATGCCACCGAAAGATCTGCTTTCGATGGCTAATGAACAATGAAATGTTCACCTAAGACACCGAAACCTGAGATTAAAAATAGTTCACAAAATTGTAAAAATGTGTTACCTCTGTGATTTAAGAACTTCAGGGTTGCTCCTCTAGAGTCTTTGTAGTCTGAGCAAGGTTCTCTGCGGCTGCTGCTAGGTTCTTTAGGCCTGAGTGAACTATAGGATTTGGATTTTTAAGAATGATTTTAATCTTTGAACACCTAGCAGCCTTATATGCCTTCTGGTTTGCTTGAATTAGTTTTCTGTTTTTCTTCTCCAGCTTGACATACATATTAGCAAGTATATGAAAATAATCATACAATTCAACATTTATTTCTACTAGATTTTTATTCTTTCTCTTGATTTCTCTTTCAAGAATTTCAAGTTCATATACTTGCCTGAGAAGTTGATTTATTTTTTGTGATGAAGGCTTCTTTGGTTTGTTGGTTGATTCTCTTGATATCCCTTAGGTACTTGTGAAAGCAAGTCTTCATGCTCTGTCACTGGCTCTCCTGCTAGAACTGCTTCTAGAAGACCTTGCTCTGCCATAGCTTCCTTATGCTCTATTGCAACAGGCTATTCTTCATCTTCAGAGTCTATGTAGGGGAGATTTAGGATGTTTTTATCTCTTGGAGGAGATTCTTCTTTCCTTGTATCATGACTGAAATCCATTTTTTTCTTAGCTTTCCCNCAATTCAACATTTCTTTCTACTAGATTTTTATTCTTTCTCTTGATTTCTCTTTCAAGAATTTTAAGTTCATATACTTGCCTGAGAAGTTGATTTAGTTTTTGTGATGAAGGCTTCTTTGGTTTGTTGGTTGATTCTCTTGATATCCCTTAGGTACTTGTGAAAGAAAGTCTTCATGCTCTATCACTGGCTCTCCTGGTAGAACTGCTTCTATAAGACCTTGCTCTGCCATAGCTTCCTTATGCTCTATTGCAACAAGCTATTCTTCATCTTCAGAGTCTATGTAGGGGAGATTTAGGATGTTTTTATCTCTTGGAGGAGATTCTTCTTTCCTTGTATCATGACTGAAATCCATTTTTTTCTTAGCTTTCCCAGGCTTAGAAGATGGAGAGGGTTGATCAACTACAACTGGAGAGATGGCTCTCCTCTTCCTCTTTCCACTTCTAGGAGTAGAAGACTTCTTTGAAGAAGGCTTCTCCTTATCTCCTGGCTGAAAGTCTGTCTCAAATTCATTCCAAAAGAGGAAATAATCCCATTTCCCGTTCCTTCTCTTCAACAGCTCACAAACCATGAGTGTGCTTAGGCCATGATGAAAAAGCCTGCCCTTAATTTTACTTGGTTTTTCTTGAACTTGGTAGGCCATTTTCTTCAAGCTCTTGTAGAGGTAATAAGGCAAGTTCAAAGGAGTTATGCCAGTGAAGTGGTTCATCAATCTGAAATGATAGATCATTACCCTGCAGTATCTACCTTCACAGGTTATATAAACACGGATGGATTTTAATAAGTTCTACCATTTATCCTCAAGAAAAGACATGGGAATGTCTTTCTTCCAAATTAAACTTTTATGCTCTGGTTTGAGATAGGACCTAAACTCCACATCCTTGGTGACTATAGTCTTAAACCAACTCTCTCCAGTTCTGGTTAGTTCCATCACCTCTGCTATGAGAGCTTCATCTACTATGAATTCATCCTGGCCAATGATAGCTTTTATCCCATCGAGAGTCAGAGCAAAAGCCTTTGTTATATGTTGGTGAGAGCTCTGCAACTTTTCACAAAACCTGTAACACCCTACGTCTTTGAATAGCTGACATACTTATGGATGAGACTCTAGGTAGCATATGTCATTTAGCTCTTTCCTGAGAGCAGTTTCTCCTCTCCTCATCTGGTAAACTGCTCCTGTACACCTGCAAATGAAAACTCGGGCTTGGGGAAGACCACACATCGCAGATGGGGGAAAGTTATGGCTCAGCTACGACAAAGGAAAAATATGAGGAATGTTTACAAGCTGGCCTTGAATTTGAGGGATTTGAAAGAAAATGAGGATTTGAAATGGTAATGATTAGCAGATCAATCTCGAAGGGTGGAAAGGTATAAATAGCCACGTGATTTTGTTGGCGCTAAATTTGAAATAATTTAATTAATTGCGTAGATCTCAAATCCTAGATTTTAGGACAGGTGTAAGATAGAGAGGGGTTAGGGTTAAGTAAATCACATCAATATTCATAATGAAACTAAAGCACCTCTTACCAAGTAATCATCGACCACTTCCTGTCTTTCCGGCAGCTAATGAGTAACCATAATCCTTCAAACTTGGTGTTTCATGCATGATGAAGAGACGTGCTAGCCTTTTCCAAGCTCCTCCACTTTTGGTGTCTAGAGTAGCCTTGAATTTCGTGTTTTAGCTTCTGAATGCTAAGGATTTCAGTGGTTAATGAACATTTGAATAGTCCGCCTAAGCCACTGAAACCTGAGATTTTTCTTTTTTTTAATGAAAATGAAACCAAATGTTTTTCAAAATTTATTACATGCATAAAGCTCTAAAAAATGAGGCTTAAAAAATTTAGAAATGTATTTTTTGAATGACATCCTATCACCTAAAATAAAACAACTTGATTAATTTATTTGAGGAGATAACACATACCATGCATGCTATTGTTGTCAGTATGCATCATCCAAACTTGAAGAGAAGAATTTTAGATGGTCTTGTTACAGACCATTATTACCTACAGGTAAAGGAAAAGTTACATCAAGGAGATGTACAACAAAAAATAAAGGAGTATGAGATAAAGGAAGACGTATTACTCATGCATAAAAACAGAATCCATGTTCCTAGTTCCGGAGAACTGAGGAATTTGGTACTGAAGAAAATGCATGGTGTTCCTTATGTTGGACATCCCAGTTACCAGATAATAATTAAAGCAGTAAGAAGACAATTATTTTGGCCATGAATGAAGAAGAATGTGGCTGATTACATCGCTCGATGTATGGAATGTCAGAAGGTAAAAGCTGAGCATAGACACCCAGTGGGATTGCTGCAACCATTGCCAATCCCAGAGAAGAAATGGGAAGTCATCACCATGGATTTCATCACAGGATTACCCAGAACAAATAAGCAACATGATTCAATCATGGTGGTGGTTGAAAAATTAACAAAGGTTGTTCATTTTGTGCCTGTGAAGACAACGCATACAATGACTAATATTGCAAAAATTTTCATGAAGGAAATTGCTAGGTTGCATGGGATACCTAGGACAATTGTCTTGGACAGAGATACAAAGTTTAACTCCAATTTCTAGAAGGGATTGTTTAAAGGATTTGGCACAAATATAAACTTTAGCACAATATATCATCCCCAGAAAGATGGGAAAACAAAGAGAGTCAATCGAATAATTGAAGACATGCTGAGAATGTATGTGATGGATAAGCCATCTAAGTGGGAAGATTACTTACACTTGGTTGAGTTTTTATATAATAATGGGTATCAAGATTCATTAAGAATGAGCCCATTTGAAGCCTTGTATGGTAGGAAATCATATACTCCAGTAAGTTGGGACAACCCAGCAGATAGAGTGGTACTTTGACCGGAGTTGCTCAAGGACATGGAAGACCAGGTGGTTAAGATCAAGTAGAATTTAAAGGCAACTCAGGATAGACAAAATGTTTTTGCAGACAAGAACATGACAGCTAGAGAATTTAAAGTAGGGGAGCATGTACTTTTGAAAGTGAAGCCCAAGAAAAGCTCTTTGAAATTGGGTAGTTGTACAAAGTTGGCAGCCAGATTATGTGGTCCATTTGAAATATTGGACAAAATAGGGCCAGTTGAATACATGCTTGCATTTCCTTCTTCCATGAATGTGCATAATGTATTTCATATATCTTTACTAAAGAAATATGTACATGACCCTAACCATGTTATTTATTGGCATCTAATTCTGTTAAAGATGGAGGGAGATTTTCAGGTTCAGCAAGTGCGGGCATTGGAAAGAAAAGTCAATATGCTCCGAAATTGAGTTATAGAGATGGTAAAATTTCAGTGGACCTGCTATGGTCCTAAAGATGCTACCTGGGAGCATGAAGATGCCATGTGGGCAGACTACATACAGATTTTTGAATAAATTTGAGATTTTGATCTCTATTTTGTATATGCACTGAGGACAGTGCCAAAATAAGGGGGAGGAGATGTAACACCCTAGGTTTTGAACCCCCATTTTAATAATAAACGCATGGATGGCTGCTAGACGGACAAGGACTAGAGTTATAGGGGGCTATCATTCCACAAGTGAGGGGGCTTGAGGGGCTAAATGTTTATTTCCTATTTTAATTGCCCTTTTTTTCTAAGGGAGGGGATCGGTTACGTGACCTTCTTGGGGAAGGCCAAGAGGTTCTTCATTTACCCATGAAGTTAATTAAACCCCCCTCTGTTCTGATGGGGGGCTTAGTCATTGGCTCATTCGCTCCTTCACTTCTACATTCACACCATTATATCCCTCATGCACTTTCATGCATGCACCTCCATGCACCCACTTACCTATTCATTGATCCATCCATCATCTACATCTTGGCTTGGGAAAGGGAGTCGAACTGTTGAAGAATCAGCCAGGGGATAGTTGGTTGTAGTAGTCACTGGTGTGATCCAACCATAACTTGAGGCCGCATGTCTAATATGCATTATCATATGTCCAGGGTTTCTCACAACTACGAGTCCTGAGAGTTCCAGCATTGATATTCTGGACCAGTTGCGCTGGATCCTGAATTAAGGAGAAGGACTACTTGAGGGACTGCGCAGCAGAGAAGGGTAGAGGTTCTTTCTCTCGGGTGGTGCAAGCTGGGTAGAAGAGAGTTGGGTTCTTGGATTTTTGTGAGAGTTGGGAAGCTATGAGAGCTTGGGTGTTGACTGGTTTGGGAAGCCAAGTAAGACTTTGGAACCGTCCTTATGGATTCATAGCCCTGGCTCGGGAGTGATGTTGTTGTTGATATTTGGAATAGTAGTCATCTTAGTATCCAACTAGTTATTCATAGTATCTTAGTGATGTTATTCATAGCCCTTTTAAACCATCCATCTTAGTATCCAACTTAGCTTCCATTGAATCCATCTTAGTATCCAACTTAGCTTCCATTGAATCCATCTTATTTTGTAGTTCATTTATGTCCCTACGC
>JZKD02S1849908.1:27786-42562 GCA_000966675.3 Picea glauca | reverse complement strand
TTGCTGCAGTTCATATTTTCATTTACTTAAGAAATCGCTCTCCCATTGCTTCTTTGGATGGGATCACACCATATGAAGCATGGTATGGATTCAAGCCTTGAATCAAACATCTTCGAGCTTTTGGTTCAGTATGTTATGCATTAGTCCCTAAAGAAAATTGAAATAAATTAGAGTCACAAAGTGTGAAATGTATCTTACTTTGATATTTCGATGAGAAGAAGGGATATCGTCTTTTATCTTACTGCAAATTCGTTGTCAGTTGAGATGTTATATTTGATGAAACAAAAATCAAGAGTGTTGTATAAATAGAAATCCTTCTTGAAATATTGGACAAACAAGTTGATAAAGAGAAAATCAAGATGCACAATCAACCAAGTCAACAACATTGGTTTGAAATATATTGGACTTCTTCAGAACATGACAACTCTTCATCAATTTTCCCTTCTTCTCCATCACAAAGTTCATCTGAATCTTCATAAAGTAGTTCATAAGATAATGAAACTCCACCTCTGGATACTTCATAGGGAAGAAGAGATTTTTTCTTCATCACTCTCATCTTGAATAATCACGATAATTCAAATCCCCAAACAAGTCAACACCAACTCCCTAATTGGGTTATTCAACTTTTGAAATGTGTAAGACTTGATGAATGAAATAAAATGGGTACAAGAAGCTCAAACAAGGACAAATAAATTTTTTCCTTAATATCAAATGATTTTATTGAACCCTCAAATTTCAAAGAGGCAGTAAAACATGAAGAATGGAGAAAAGAAATGCTTGATGAGTATAAAGCAGTGATTGAAAATGGGACTTGGAAACTTGTTGATTTTCCTCCGTATGTTAAAACCATCAGATGCAAATGGGTTTATCGAATAAAGTATAAGCCAAATGGAGGGATAAACAAGTATAAGGAAAGACTTGTATCCAAGGGTTTTTACCAACAGAAAGGGATTGATTATGAAGAAGATTTTGCGCCAACAAAAAATTGGAACATAATTGAATGGTACTTGCATTATCAGCTCAAAAAGGATGGAAATTACATCAAATGGATGTCAAAAGTGCCTTCCTAAATGGAAATTTGTAGGAAGAATTCTATATGACTCAACACTCTAGTTTTGAGCTTGAAGGATAGGAACAAAAATTTTGTATGTTAATCAAGGAATTATATGGATTAAAATAAGCTCTCAGAGCTTGGTATGCCAAAATGGATGATTTCCTTCACAAAGTTGGCTTTCAGGGAAGTGAATCTGTTGATTCCCTATATATGTTCCTACAAGGGAAAAATATGGTAATTTTATCATATATGTTGATGACTTGATCATTATTGGAAACAATGATGATCATATTTTTTAGTCAAAGAAGGAATTGCAGGTTGGATTCAAGATGACATATTTAGGATTACTTCATTATTATCTTAGAGTTGAAGTATTTCAAAAATTCAAACAACATTTTCATTAGTCAATGCAAGTATGCATCTAAGATATTTAAAATATTTGACATGACAGATTGCAAATCCGTTCTCACCCCAATGGAGAAAAATTTAAAACTTTCAAAACTTGAAATGGGAGAATTGGTAAGAAAAACTAGTTGCAAGCAGTTGATTGGTAGCTTGATTTATTTGAAAACCACTCGTCCAAACTTATCATATGAAGTTAGTATTGTCACTAGTTTTATGCAAGAACTTAGGGAAAGCCACTGGAATGCAATAAAATGGGTTCTTAGATATATTCAAGGTACAAAAGATTATGGTCTTCTGTACAAGAAGAATAAAAAAATGTGTACTTATTGGATATTCAGATGCAAAATTTTCTAGAAGTTTTAATTATAGGGCATCAACATCGTGTTACTTGACGAATATGGGATCAACGATAATTTCTTGGACTTGCAAGAAGCATACTTGATCCGGATTTATGAGAGGAACGAAATGAAGCACATATATATGACATTAACAAAGATATACAGAGAAAAATGATAGAGATACAATGGAGCTTAACTTCTATTCAATACATAAATGTGTTGAAACTGTAAAATGCAGAATGAAAACAATTTTGCCCGAATGGTGGTAGCTAATCTCCGAGAAGAGATGTGGAGGCTACACGCATTCATCTAAGCACATTACAATGAGGCCTCTAGACCTTTTCTAGCATCAAGAAGTAAACAAAAAACCCTAGACATCCAAAAACCTAACCTTGGGAGATGAAGCACCAAAAGTCATGTGGGCCTCGATGGGGTATGTCAGTACATCAACTTCCTAGGGTCGTAACTTTTTCATACGATCTATGTTTTAGGCACACGATAGCCCATTGGAAATTTATCCGAGGACTACACATTATGTCTTCACAATATGGCATTATCATAGGGTGATTATGGCAGGCCCAAAAAACATTGTTTAGGGCCTCAAAACGGCCTTGGAAGTTTAGAACCCGAAAAGCTAGAAACAAAACTGCCAAGATGAAAATTGTAACTACCAAGATGAAAGTTGTATGTGAGCCAGCTGGAAGATGTTGGTGGCAACAAATATCCACATGGATCAAGACTACTATAGAAAATTCTTCCAGAGAAGAGGAATGTATATCAACATGGGAAGAAGCATGTGAAATAGTTTGGTTATACAAAGTTTTACAGTATTTGGGAATTTCTCAAACGGAAGCTACTTCATTGTTAATTGATATTCAATCATCCATTAAACTTGCTAATAATCCAATTTTCCATTCCTATAAAAAGAATGTTGAAACAAAGTATCATTACACTAGGACACTCATTGAAAAGGGCATCATCAAACCGGTATATTGTTCTTTAGAAGACCAGATCTCAGATATATTCACAAAACCACTTGGCAGGATCAAATTTACTAAGTTTAGAGAAGAAATTGGTAATTGTTCCAATTTGCTTTTGGATCAAATGGGGGAATGTTAGATATTATGATCCTAAAAATGCTTAGTATAATATTATTTTATTATACTTGGGATTTTCTAGAATATATTTAGTTAGATTAGATAATGAGTCTAGAAAAGAGTCACTTACTTCTTAGAAGCAACATAATACAAAATTGTTAGAATATTTATTTAATGTACATGGACACATGTCATACTTGCATGATTATGTGATAAGATTTACATAACAAAAATTATATTAGAATTAGTTTAATGAGATCATTAAATATCTCATTTTTTCATGAGAGAGTAATGTTGGAGATTGTAAGCTCTCACATTTGGTGTAATTATTTTCCGTCTTTTAATGAAATTTGTGTGTCTAAGGACACTTCTCATCTCTTCAAAAATAAACCAAATAAAAATAATGATGAAAATGAAAATATAATGGATGTTTTAATTTACTTATTTATTTATCTCTAATGAAAATAAGTAAATTTATTAATTGAAATTTTGACTAAAGATATTTTCTCTAATACTAAATCTCGCTATCTTTACTAAGAGTACAATGTTATGTACTTGAAAAAACCTTAACATATAAATTGTGGTTGCTTTCTTTTGAAGATAATATTTATTTGACATTTATAGTATCCGAAAAAATGTTTCTTTGGAGACTTGTTAGTTCCTCTCAATGCACCATATAACATTATTGTTTACAATATTGATAAAGTAATTTAGACAATGCACATAGATGAATGGACAAATAGACAATTATGTTTTCATTTGACACAATCAGTCATTGTGTCTTCTATTATTGAATATGGTGCCATTGGAAAATTGCATTTTTTGCATACATGTTCAAAATTTCTCTACATATTTTCATTACGAAAGAATCATTATGCATCACTACATTGCAAAAACAATGGTCAATTATGCATAATAGGAAAAAATTGTGTATTCATTTTTTTTAAAATAAGACATTGTTTCAAAAGTAGTTTCAACATCAATACTCTTAAATCCAAAAACTAGATGAAGTTCATTTTCTATCATCTTGTCTTGTATTTGTATCCATTGATATTATGTATTTTCAATATGCAATCGCCTCTCTATTTAATCATGATCTAATGTTTTACAAACTTTTCTTTTGCATATGATTGGTTCGAAAGATATAGATACTAGGTTATCGTCGTGAAAAAATATTCCATGTGTATCTATGCATAGAATTTAGTAGAAATGCAAATAAATTTTCAATTTTTTCTTTAACCAAATTCTTATTGGTATTTTTAGCCAATTTGATAGCCAATGAATACAAAATATGTCTCCCTATAGTCCTCGTTTGTTTGTTGATATATCCATTCGGGATGATTTTGAAATTCATTCAAGGTAAACATTTCAGTAATTGACACTATGCATTTCCATCAACGAATCTATATGCAATTTATTTTGATAAGATAATATTGCTTCCACATATTGTATATCCAAACAGATTCTAAAATATTGTATTATTCCCTATCTTATTTCTATTGAAGTGTATTTGTTAAGAAACAAATATCAAAATAACATAAAAACCTTAGAATAAGTACTCTAGGCCTTGAAAAAGAGAGAAATTCAGATAGTAAGCCTCTTCGAGGGGGAAACCTCCTTATACATCACATGAATTCACCAATACAAGATGATTCCAAATGAAAAGGTCTCCTTGGTATATCTAGGAGACTAGGAGGTACAATTACAACTAATGGACCCAAGCCGACATAAATAAAATAACAATGTTAATTTAATATGCCCCAATTAAGAGGTAATGTGCCATGATTTAGGGCTTAACATGCCCTCCCCTTTAGAAAAGTGGTTTCCTCAATGCTTGAGTAGTTCTAGATGCTCCTATATAAAGGACTCATCTTCCCATGTGGAATCTTCAGCAGGTATTTTCTTCCACTTAATGCTCGATACTCTGAAATTGATATATTCCTCATCTAGAGAATTGTTGTGTCCATGATAGCTTCAGGATCCAATATGATTTTCCCTTCCTCGTCAATTTATGGCAATATAGTTTGAATTGGGATTTTGTCACCTATAACCTTCTTTAATCATGAAACATGGAAAACTAGGTGTACTCGTGAAGATGTAGGAAACTCCAATTCATATGTCATGGTACCAATCTTTTGCAACACCTTATAAGGGACATAGTGCTTCAGCGATAATTTATTATCCTTATTATCTTTATTGAGGGACATCTATTTGTATGGTTGTAGTCTTAAAAATACCCAATCCCCTACTTCAAAAATTCTTTCACTACGATGTTTATATACTTGTTGTTTCATGTGATTATGTGCCATGGTCAGGTTGGCCTTTAAGAGTTGGAGAACTTGTTTTTGATGCTTGATGTGATATTGCACTGCTTTAACCTTAGATTTGTATTTTAGAGAAGAAGTGATGGACGGTGGGTGATATCCATAAAGCACCATAAATGGTGTCATTTTTGTTGCAGTATGAAAGGAACTCTTATACCACCATTTGGAGTCCAAACTTCTTCTTCATTCTTCCATTCATCCCTTTCTTATGTTATCGAATCAGGTTGGATGATAGAGATAGCATAGAGAAATGCCTCAACATCTTCATCCTTTCTTGAGAGTGCATCTACCAAAACATTTTTCTTCCTTTTTTTGTAGATGATTTGAAAGTCATAAACCAACATATTGGTCACCCATTTTTGTTGCTCGTCTAAAGATAGTCTTTGTTCCAAGAAGTATTTAAGATGGTAATGATTTGTTTTTACCTTGAAGTTCCTACCAATTAGGTAAGGTTGTCATTCATCAATGACAAGAATGGGAAAATTATCTTTAATAGTGATCTTGTTGAGCTCTCTATAATCTGGACACATATGTCATGAGCCCTCTTTCTTGAGTACCATTACCACTAGTGCATAGTAATAACTTTGGCTAGGTCTAATAATTCCATCCTATAACATTTCTTTAACCATACGCTCAATTTCACTCTTGTGTGCATAAGGGTATATGTAAGGCTTGATGTTAGGAGGAACACTCCCAGGAATCAAGTGAATAGCATGATCATGATCGCAAGTGGGTGGAAGAACTTTGGGAATATATTCAAATAATTTGGAATGATTATCAATGATCCCTTGGATATCTATGGGAATATATGACTTAGAGGTTTGAACATATAGTAAGCATAGTTGTACAATTACACCATGATGCCCATTTCTCAATAATTTTGTCATGCCACTAGAGCTTACCACCTTACTAGGTTTCCCTGTTATACCCCTTAACTCAAATTTATTTCCTTCCAATCAAAATTCCATGAAAATTTATTGAAAATTAAAATCCATTGTTCCCAATTATTGTAACCATGGACCCTTAGTACGACATCAACACCACCCATGGGTATAGCAATCATTGGACTATTCATTACATATTCCCCCATAGTAAGATTGATCTTATGGAAGTTTCATGAGCAATTGATAGTTCCTCCATTTGCAATCATTACTTGAAACTATGGTGTTGGATATATAAATAAATTGAGAGTTTTGGATAATTTACAGTGAATGAAATTATGAGTACTATCGGAATCAATTAACACTATTAACTTTTTCTTTTTGATATATCCTTCAATCGTGGGCATTTGAGGAGTGTTATTTCCATCCAATGTATGACATGATATGGTGGGATTCATCTCTTCAGAATAAATCTCTTCTACATATTCATCTTGAGATTGTTCTTGTTCTTGTTCTTGTTTTTATTCCTCTTCACAATCTATGTAGAAAACTTTCTTTTCACCACACTTATGTCCCTTACTGTAATTGTTGTCACAATTAAAGCATAAACCTTTTGATTTTATTTCCTCCAATTGTTGATGTGTCAACCTTGTAGGCTGAGGTGGTTTAGAAGAAGGAAAAATATTCTCTCGATAGATGTTAGGTGGTCCTTCTAGTATCCATAGCCATATTTTTACTTTCAACATTTCTTGCCACCCTGAATACATTCTCCAATGATTTGGGTTCCCAAAGGAGAAACTCATTTTGAATGTTATCCTTTAAATTTCCTATGAAGACATCAATCAAGTGCTCATTTGGTATATTTTTTACCTTTATATTCAATATGTGGAAGTTCTCAATGTGCTCCACAACTGAAACCTTTTTCTTGATATTTATCAATTGGATAAAGAAGATATTGCTCCTTTTATCCTCATAGTGTTCTAGCATTTCTTCTGTGAAAATTGTCCAAGTGAAAAGTGATTTGGGAGAACAAAGCCATCGATACCACAAAAAAATTATTAAGTTCTAAATATAATGACACACTTGATATCTTTTGTGTGTGTGGCACATCATGCAGATCAAAGAAATACTCCATATGGAGTATCCATGTTCTTGTATCCTTGCCATCAAACTTCCTCATATCGATCTTAGGAAAGTGGTCGCTATTCAACCCAAAGTTGGAGTTTCTCCAGTATTAATTCATCTTCCTTGTGTCCTCATCATGAATTTCATGGGATACATTATCACTTTCAGGTGGCCTCTCGATTAGCAAATTTTTCAACCCTTCCATGATCTCCCCTTTTAATCCATCCATCTTAGTATCCAACATCACTTCCATCTTAGATTCAGTTGAATCCATCATCCTTTTTATATCATCTTTTGTTATTGCCTTCTTTTGTAAATCATCTATGTCCTTGCACATTTATTCACCTTCATCAAGAATCCAATTAGTATTGTCTGAGGACTTATTTGGTGTAGAAGCTCCCTTTTTTGGTGGCATGTTGGCCAAGTATCTTTGTAGGGTATGAATTCCTAATTGTCTTAGGTAGAGTTCCTCAGACAAGGGAGTGTTAGGTCCTATAGCTCTCTGATATACATGTGGGGTCCAACAATAGTACTTGGACCAATATCTCAGGGAATGAACTAAGGGCTTGACCATGACCTTAGTTGTACTATTTGACTACCCAGGTACTAGAGAGTGATCTCCCCAAGTGTTTTTCTTGGTGTACTATAGCAAAAAGATGTCCAAACGCTTTACTTGGTTGGTCTCAAGATTCTAAGGGGTATCTCGATATATGACAGGTACATGGGAGATAAAATACATATTATTGTTTTCTCATGAGAAAATGTTCGAAAGGGGCCTTTTGATATACTCTAGTTACATGGAAGAACCACACAGTCCCCATGTTTTAGCGTTGACAAGTAATAACAACTCCTACATTTAGAGACGTTGGAATAAATTTGTACCTAAAAAATCCCTAAGATTCTCCCAAATTTATTTGATATTCTTTTTATCCCACTTTATTCCACTTTTTGAATCACCCCAATTGGATCTTCTAGTCAAAAGATATGCAAATTTCCAAAAACAAAAAAAATTGCACCTTTTAAAACACTGATTTGGAGACTATTATGCTAGCGGACCTTTCTTTTGTTGTAGCTCTGCAATTTACGCCCTTAAGAGTCTAAAATTTCAACCTGATATAGCCTTGTGTGTCTTCTTTCCAACCCCATAGGTTACACAAATATTAGATTCTCCAAGACAATTTTATGATAACTTTCCCAAGATGTGTTGTTTTTTTCCCTTTCAGGAGAGAAAACTTGTACGACCTATCGCGTGTTACTGTATTCAATTCATAACTTGAAATTTTCACCAGTAAAAATTTAGTCCATACCCTAACCAATGGAATAGGTCTCACTCAATGTGTAGGTCTATAGCTTCATATATAATAGTTTTCCTAGGAACACATGTTTTAGATTGAAATCTGGACCAGCCAGAAACCCTAATTTCATAAGAGAATACACTTTCGAGTACAATGAATCAAGGGATGTAATTTGTAAACAAGATAATCCCCTATTACATCTTCATACTATAAAAATTTCAAAACCTAAAACCAAGCAAAAACAAATTGGGAGCCAAAATTCCAAGAAGACCTGTTTTAAACTAGTTTCAGGACTAGTAAAAAACCCTAACTTGAACATAATGTATATCCAAAAATATAAAGAAACAAGATATGAAATTTGGACCCACGTTATCTCTATATGTATATGTATCCTCTACACCACATAAATTCCAGATCCCAAAACCTTCTAGAAAAAAAATTGTAGCGAAAATTCCAAGAAGACATTTTTTTAAGAAAGCCAGTCTTGAGGATTGTCTAGCTCTGATACCAAATGTTAAAATATATATATATAAATTACATAAAAACCTCATAATAATTACTCCGCTCCTTGAGAAAGAGATAAATTCAGATAATAAGTCTCTTCAATGGGGAAACCTCCTTATACATCAGATGAATTCACTAATACAAGATGATTCCAAATGAAAAGGTCTCCTTGGTATATATATAGGAGACTAGGAGGTATAGTTACAACTAATGGACCCAATCTGACATAAATAAAATAACAATACTAATGTAATATGACCCAATTAATGGGTAATGTGCCATGATTTAGGGCTTAAAATTATTTAAAATGTACAAAGATTGAAGAGCATCGAATAGGTTTTCCCCTATAGCATATGTAAAATGGTCTAAGTGTAAGGTACCAAATCTATTATATTAGAAGAATAGAGAAATAATGTCAAGAATAACACTGAGATAGCAACAGAATAATGAAATATTGCAGAGATAATAGTGGAACAACAAATTATATTGAACCACAACACCGGAATTATACCTTTATTGATAGGAAACAATGTTCACTTGCCTCTTCGAGGGGGCAACCTACAACAAAGAAGAGATCTATTACAATAATTTTCCAAGACAAAACTTGTCATGACCTCTACTCTTATTTATACTAAATATATCTATCAAAAAAAACAATCTAGAGGAACACCCTTCTAGAAGCGGAAGCTTATATTAAGTCTTCTTACAATTGACTTATTCCTCCTTGTTTCTAGACCTTATTAATATTTACCTTTATTACATGGAAATATATTATTCTACTCACGTTAGGGGTTAGGTAGGTTAGGTCCCTAACATTCCCTCCCCCTTAAAATTAGCCTTGTCCTCAAGGATTGAGATGAGGAAATTGTTGCAGAATGCTAGATGGCTCTGAGGTAGCATCAACTGGAGTTGTATCTTTCCACTGAACTAACACTTCCTTGATGGCAACCTAACGAAAATGACGCTCATGTTGGTCCAAAATGTCTTTTGGTTGCAACCAGATGGATCCTTATTCAACCAATTTGGGAAGGCTGGTTTGAGTTTGGAACTTAGTTCCAATCACATTCTTTAAGCAGGAGACATGAAAAACAAGATGGAGCTTAGAAGAACTAGGAAAAGCTAAATGATAGGCCACATGTCCCACGCGCTTGAGAAATGTATAAGGACCATAAAATTTGGGCGCAAGTTTCTGACAATGTTCATCTTTGAGTGAAGTTTGTTTATAAGGTTGCAGGAGAAGAAATACATGGTCGCCTTCAACAAATTGACGTTCTCAGTGACCTTGATCAACTTGTTGATTCATGTGATTCTGAGCCATAACCAAATTCTCTTTGAGGGTATGGATAATAGCCTCTTGAACTGTAAGTGTTTGGTTAACCACTTGAACCTTTGAGACACCTAGCATGTAGGAGAGAACGAAAGGTGCCTTTTGTCCATAGACTTCTTCAAAAGGAGTCATGCAAGTAGTTGTATGGTAAGAAGTGTTGTACCACCATTTAGCTAATGGTAACCATTGAGCCCATTGATTTTTCCTTTCAGAGGAAAAACACCTCAAATAAGTCTCCAAACAATTGTTGACAACTTCAGTTTGACCATCAGTCTGGGGATGATAGGTTGTGCTAAGATGCAATTGGGTGCCCTGTAGCCTGAACAATTCTTGCCAAAAATTGTTGGTGAAAGTGGGGTCTCGATCAGAAACAATAGAATGAGGCATTCCATGAACCTTGAAGACATTATCCATGAAAAGTTGAGCCATAGTGGATGCAGTAAATGGATGTTGCAGAGCACAAAAATGAGCATTCTTGGAAAGACGATCAACTACCACCATGATGACTGACTTATTTCTTGATTTAGGTAACCCCAAAATGAAATCCATCGAGATGTCTCTCCAAATAGTGGGTCGAATTGGAAGAGGTTGAAGTGTGCCAGGGGATTTGATTGTTTCTCCATTCATACATTCACAAACATCAAATTCAACCACAAAATTGTGAATTTCCTTTTTTATACCATCCCAGAAAAAAGAATGTTTGACCCTATCATAGGTTTTGGTAAACCCTGAGTGCCCAACTGTGGGAGTAGCATGAAGCTAAGAAAGCATTGTGAATCTAAGTTGTGACTGTTTACTTAAATAAAAATGACCTTTGTAGAGAATCTCATCATTATTCCAAGAGTACCTTGGGGAAACTGGAGAATTTTCTTGCAACTTTTGGATCAGGTGCGAAATTTTAGGATCTTGTAGCCATTCCTGGTGAACAACTTGGAGCCACTCTAGGATAATGAAGGTTTTATCACATGAATTTTCTTGTGTCATATGTAGTTTTTGTTAAATACCTAAGTCTACACCTTTTTCCTATCTCTCTCTTTTTCTCATACCTTCCTATAAGTTTTTCCTCTTCTGGTTGATAAAGTCAGTTTCCCTTTTGTTCAATGACCTATTTTTCCTTACTGTCTTACTTGACTGATTATTTTCACAATTATTTTATGTCTTTATTGAAGAATAAATGCATATCATGATTTGATTCGAATTACTAGTCATCTTGTTTTCCTTTAATTGAGCTTACAACAGGACGGTCAAGTATGTTGTATTCACAAGGAAAAACTATGAGAAAAATGTAGCATTCAGAGCAGTCCATTTCGATCTTGAAATAAAAACAAGCAGGCATGTTCATTTTTCAACAATGGAGATCCCATGTGCAGTTCATATTAATGGCTCTAGTGCATTCGAAGTTTCAAAGTCACACAAGGATTAACGACCAGACAAAAGCCCCGAAGTGTCGAAGTCCCAAAGTAACGAGAGGCTTCCATGTCAACCAGGAGAAATTTACTTCAGGAGTTTTCCATCCAAACATCTCGAAGTCTCGAAGTGCCAAAGTCCCAAACTCCCGAAGTAACGAGAGGTTGCCACGTCAACCGACAGAAAATCACTTAAGGAGATATTCATGCCCACGTTCAAAATCTCCCGAAGCTCGAAGTGTCAAAGTAACGAGAGGCTACCACGTCAACCAGGAGAAATTTACTTCGAGATTTTTCCATCCAAACATCTCAAAGTCTCGAAGTCCCGAAGTAATGAGAGACTGACACGTCACTTCAGTCCCTACCACTCCACAAATTTTTTTAAACTCAACACATGGTGCTCATCCATTAGTAGTTGTGACATCATATAATATCAAGCCTCCAGGTCACTCAGGGCCCGTACCACTATGGGATATTTTCATGCTTCACAATCCAAAACTCCCGAAGCTCGGAGTGTCGAAGTGACGAAGACACTTGGCACTCACTTGTTAGGACTTGTGGCGCTAATCTGTGGAGAGAAGTGGCTTCCATTTGGCCCTGACATGTGGCACTCATCCAAGGTCATTTGGTTGCATCATTCGCCCATTTCCACATGACACCCTTCTTTCCATGACATGTCAGTACAATGACGCCAGGCCACCATGTCAGATTTGGGAAATCATCTTCCAAGAGGTATTCCTGCTCAACATTCAAAGCTCCCAAATGCCAATTTGTCTCCATATCTAAACATGGTTAAAAGGATTTTGGATTTGGTAGAAGGGGTGCTAAAATAAGAGGGTTTCTGAGATCTCATATTGCAATAGATCAATGGCCACACTTCATTGCAGGGACAGAACATGCTTGAATGTTAAAATTCTAGAGCGGTCTAACGCAAATACCTCCTTCCCTCCTGTGGATTTTGCAACCTCCCGATCTTGTATATTCAATCTCCTTAGCTGAATTAGCTCTTTGAGCCTTCAATAGACCTTGAACAATCAATACACACACACACACAGGTCCCTCTGATGTTACCTTCAAGTCTAGGTTACCCGCGATGTTGCTCTTTAGTGCTTGGCAACACCATCCTTGCGAGTTCTATACCCATGCTAGACTCTTTCTCTTATGTGACCTCGCGCTATAACCTCAGGCCAACCCCTTCACAACTTCAGGCTTCGTAAATTTCACCACCTCTGTCTTTGTTTCCTTTCAAAACATTTTTTTTCGAATTTGTGGATCACTGTCATGTGTCTCCCTGGATCTAACGGTCCAACTGTACTTTGGTTTTCATGACTTCACGAAATTTCACTTACTCTACACTTAACTCCTCCGGACCTCTAACTCTTAGATTTTCTAATCCGTTGCCATGTGTCTCCTCATAGCCAATAGTTAAGATTCACTTTGTGACTTCGACGATCATGCTTCTCAAGACTTTGAAACCCTCTGAACCACGAAGTGCCGAAACGATTCATGGCTAATCCTTCATGCAACTTTTCCTAGATCTGACGGTATGGAATGATCCTGATCCCTCCTGGACATATCTTGTTCGCTAACCTTGGGAAACCTTAAAGGACTCCTCCCTTTGAATATTTCTCGTCATTCTCCCTCCCAATCTTGTTCTTTAAAACTTTTGCCTCCTTAGAATGCTCTCTTCGACACTTAGTCAAACGTCCTTCTGTGCACATATTGAAACAGGTCCTCCTCCACGAATTTAGCTTCTCTATGGATGAATCTTGCTACTCCTCCTGAGATTTTTAGTCAAAAGACTATGTCGTACACTCCTTACGGAAAAACCTCCTTCAATCTTGCATCTTTAAGGATGATTGCACACTCCTTGCAATAATCCTTCCACAACCTATCGTTCCCTCTAAATAATATGAAATTGAGAGAGGTTCCTACTACCCACACTCTCAAAGTATCTCTGCTGAAATTTCTGAGTCAAAGCAGACTCTGTCATGCACACCTTGCAGACACTATGCACTCTTTGCACACATAAGTTTCATGTTATCTCTTCTGAGCTTATGAGTTGAAACATACTCTGTTAATGCACTCCTTATGGACACTATGCACACTTTCACTTTCTCTTAGAAGAGAAACGGTTGAAACTTATCTAAATATTATCATATTCATACATTCAACCATGTAAATTCATTCATAAACACAAGAACAAGATATAACAGAGAATTGCAAATAAACAAAAAGTCTACCATTCATTCATTCATATAGACACAACAACACCACGCATTTGGGACAATGCTCCTCTGTTATATTCATTCAACTAAAAATATACATGTGATCATACACTTTGATAAGATTCAGCTACTTCTACAACATATACACAATAGATTCAACAAATTTTCGACTACCATATCCTATACAATAGATTAAGCTATCAACTATCAGCAACCTCTTCTGGGCAACAATACAAAGATTTATACAAGAGGGGATATTCGAGCCTTTCCCTCTAAATAATCTAGAGCTATCTTATCGAAATAAAATCTTGCAACTACTTAATATTTATTACAATAAATATTTGTGATAGACTGATAAGATTGAACACATTGAATCTGTACTACATGCGACTTCATTAAAATAAAATACATTCTCTGATGATATCATGCAATCATCCACCTCAAAACATTAAATATGTTCTTTAATTACAATCCTTTCAAAAGATTTGTGTGATGCACCTTCTTTAAAATTTAAAATTCACTTCAAAATGCATGCTGGTGATTAGTTGTCCTCCACTCATGCTTTTTTGGTGATTCTCCTACATCACAGTCCTGCAATCGAAACCATGGTATATCGAAAGAGGTATGTGGTAGTTGGTGGTGGATTGTGGGAGTTAGAGCGGTGTAGATCCAAACTGCCCTTGACAACTTCTGAAATTACGTGCTTATATAGGGTCCAATCCGAGAGCAGCGCATGGAAACAAAAGCAGGGAGTTCTCATATAGTAGATTGCGACAAGGTCGAATTTCCTCA
>JZKD02S1849908.1:14803-27772 GCA_000966675.3 Picea glauca | reverse complement strand
CCTCCCACCTCCGCATCCACTCACCTCATCTCCCTATTCGACATTTGTCCCCACATCCTCCTATTCATAACCAGTCACGTTTTCCCCATGAACGTTTGGCCGATTTTTTTTCCAGTAAGGAGCTCACGTTGAGTTAAGCTAACAAGTTACCAATGTTTTCATCCACTTTTAGTTACAAGGTAATTCAAAGTAAGGTTATACAAAGGTACAGATGGAAAAAGAACTAGTGAGAGAGAAGAGTAAACAAATCATGTGCATTTAAAGAACATGGCACTGGAGGAGATGCACCCAAGAAACAAAAATTCATGATGCTTATATCTTGTTACAGTTTTTGCTAACAGGGTCCCTGATTCTAGCAGTCTGTTAGATCCACTTGCACATATGTTAAACTAGTAGCTTTTTGTGGAGAATCCTAGGATAGGAAGCCCAACTCACATCTCAAGTTGTTATCTACTATTTTGATTATAAATACTTGAGAAAAATGTTATGTAGGGGTTCTTAGGTTTGAGAAGAGCTCCCTTTTGTAATATTTTGACAAAACAGAGTTGTTCTCTAGTTATGCATGAGACTTGAGACATTTTCATTAATAGAAGTCAGTTTCCTTACATCATCTTGTTTCTTCTTATTCTAAAATGCTCATGATTGGATGATACATATGAGATGTTTTGGTTGTGTTATAATGGTGATCTAGGTGGATATCGGTGTCCACCCACCTTTTCCAACTCGCTCAAAATGGTTTTCTGACAATTTTGGCAATTTACTATTTTTAGCAGTTTTTAACTTCTGGGGCCATTTTGAGGGCCTAAATGAAGGTTTTTTGGGATAGATATTATAACTGATAGCTAAAGGCTCTGATTGAGACCTTAATATGAATCTCATCAACGATACCTTTCCAACGAGCTATCGTTCACCTAAAACAGAGATCGTATGCAAAAGTTACGACCCCGAGAAGTTGATGTACTAACTTACCCAAACGGGGCCCGCATGAATTTTGGTGCTTCATCTCCTAGGGTTAGGTTTTTAGATTTCTAGGACTTTTGACATTCCTGTTTATTGTAAAAATTCCTTGAGATCCTCATTGTAATCATCCTCTAGCGAATGAGCACAATCGTCACATCTCTTCTCAGAGATAAGCCTCCACCATTCGAGCAAGCTTGTTTTCCACTACATTTTACAGTTTCAGCTTATTTCCTTATTGAATAGAAAACTAGTTTTATTGGATCTCTGTTATTCTTTGTTAATCATACTTTAATAATATGTATTCATTTATTTCTTCTCATAAAACCCGTATGAGTGGTATCAGAGTGGTCTGCTCCTTCTCGTCTTAATGCATGTCCCCAACGAGGTCAGGGTATAAAGAATTGGGTCTCGATCTTGTTTCTCTTGAGGACAAAATCTCTCGCATGCCCAAGTGGCCTCTCATGACATGAGAAAATAAATATGAAGGGACAGGAGATCCTTTTAAAATGTTTCTTGATGAATCCCTCACACAACAGAGGAACGAGATGATGGATACCTTCGCGCAAATCCTTCGGTGGCTACCAACAGGCGACACATCTTCCTCGAGCGGAGGCGCCACCCCCTTCAATGTGCAAATCAACTTTGATATTCCTATATTTGAAGGTAATATAGACGCATATGTTGTATACAAGTGGTTGAATCTACTAGAAGGGTATTTTTCTATCCATAACTTTTCGAATAGAGAAAATATTACTTTTGCACTCCTCAAAGTTGTTCCCCATGTCAAATATTGGTGGGAAACTTTCTGTGAGAAAAAGGAAACAGAGGAACCCTCATTATTTATAGTCTCTTCCACTTGGGAATATTTTAGGGATGTTATTAAGGAACAATACTACCATGTCATAAGTTATGATGGCTTGTATACCAAATGGACCACACTACGGCAAGAAAGAGACCAAGCAGTGTCGAAGTTCACAAATATATTCCATACCTTGTGCACCAAAATGGGTATCAAATATTCATAGCGACATCTGGTGCTCAAGTGTCACGGTGCTCTACATAGATACATCCAGACCGAAATGGAATTTCTGAACATCTCATCCTTGCACGCGGCCTACCGATATGTCGTCAAAATCGAGCAGAAGCTCCAACAAAAGACATGGCAATTTGGGCCTGGGAACCCCTCACAGCAAAAGCCAAGAAGGGGTGGCCCCAACCCACAGAACAAAGTATAGATAAAATATGGACAATATCAAGACAAGTATTTCAAGCCGCAAGCAAATAAGTACACCGGAACGACAAAGAAAGATACCAGGAAGTGGTGCGAATTCCAAAAGAGCCCTTGGCATAACATTGTTGAATTCCGCTCAAAGAAGTCATTGGTGGCCAAAGTGAAAGCCTCTGAATCAGATGTGGGTTATGACTATGAGTCACAACCAAAAATGGGAAGACATATCATTGACGCGGAATCTAGTGCCATAGTTGCTACCACCAAGCTCTAGCCTGGTGAAATAGACAAGCCAGAAGAAGGCAAGATCTCTTCCATTCACAGATGTGGGTAAAAGGCTCCCCATTGCACTTCATCGTTGATAGCGGTAGCCAGAAGAACCTCATTTCATAAGAGGTCATCGAGTGGTTGGCCCTACCGAAAACACCGCACCCACAACCCTACACCATTGGATGGCTCCACCAAGGAAGCGATCTCTGCATGAACCAACAGTGTCGACTGTCGAATGACATCAAGCCCTTCAATTATGAGGTACTGTGCGATGTTACTCCTCTCAAATTTTGTAATGTTCTTTTGGGCCAACCTTATTTATGCAAACTTCATGCTCTATATGAGTCTAGGTCTCATAGTGTTATTATTAATTTGAATAGGAAATTGTACAGGATACTCGAGGCAGTCCCTCCTAGTGATATTTCCTTGATCTCTGTCAAGAAATGCAAGAACGTAATCTCTCAGATTGAGAAATTTGTCTTCTTCATGATTCTCTCTCAGAGTGAGTGAAATATCGTAGCCACATGTAGGGCCTCTATAGCCGATCTCTCCACACAACAAAAGAAAGTGGATAAAGTCATGGAAGAATACTCAAATATATTCTCCTCTCCTATCGAGGTACCTCTACACTGCCAGGTCAAGCATCCCATCGATCTGATCCCAGGTGCACTGCTATCCATTGGGCCAATCTACCTCTGTTCTCTATTATAAAACAAGGAGATAAAGAGGCATATATCCAAGAACTACTCCACAAGGGGCACATACGTCCCATCTCATCACCTTGTGGGATCATAATCGTGCTAGTGTAGAAGAAAGACGGGACCTGGCGACTCTGCATTGATTATTGGGCCTTGAATTAAATCACAGTCTGAAACCGGTACCCGATTCCCCAAATCGACGACCTCCTTGATTAGCTCACGGGGGCCAAATACTTCAATAATATTGATCTAAATTTTGGCTACCACCGGGTCCCAATAGAATAGATAGATGTATGGAAGACCGCCTTTAAGTCAAAATAAGGTCTTTTTGAATGGTTGGTCATGCCCTTTGGTTTGAAAAATGCTCCAACAACGTTTATGAGGATGATGGATGATATCCTACGACCTTTAACCAATACTTTTGTAGTGGTTTATCTGGATGACATCCTCATCTACAACAAGACTTGGGTAGAACACTTCCAGCATATTCAACAGGTTCTGCACACACTACGACATCACAAACTATATGCAAACTTGTAAAAATGATCCTTCAGCATGGACAGGGTCCATTACTTAGGCTACCTCATTGATCAACATGGTGTGCATGTAGATATAGCCAAGATACAGGTCATCCGTGACTGGCCAGCCCCAAACACACTCACGGAACTTCAAAGATTCTTGGGCCTTGCCAATTTCTATCGCAAGTTTGTGTTGTGATTCTCTCATACCGCATGGGCCCTCAGCCAAGAAACCATGGGCTGCAGTAAAGAAAAAATTGTTTGGGGCCTATCCAAACAACAAGCCTTTGATGACTTGAAGAATCGTTTGTTCTCATCCCTAGTACTTTCATTACCAGACCTCTGATATCCCTTTGATATCGAGACAGATGCTCTAGACTATGTTGTGCATGTCGTTCTCACTCAACACGGCCACCCCGTGGCATATCATAGTGAGACACTATTATATGTTGTCCATAAGTACCCTACTTACGACAAAAAAATTTACGCCATTGTGAAATCCTGCTGCCAGTGGAGACATTACATTCCTGAGAAGGAGGCAGTCATCCACACTAATAACAAGCCACTACAGTTCATGCAGACCCAAGGATAATTGCAGAATGACTGCCATCAGAAGTGGTCCACATACTTACAATAGTTCCAACTCAACATCAAGTATAAAATAGGAAGTATCAACTGAGTTGTCGATTGCTTCAACCGACCTCCAATCGCAGCACTCACCATGGTGCTAGACTCTTGCGGCCACGAGACCTCTAGATGTCCCCACTTCTACGAGACATGTTGGGCCCTTCGTTTTTGAATGAGAAGTTGTGCAAGAAGAACTGCAGTCCCATTTTTGGTCTAGTACGAGTTGCGTAGGATACAAAAGAAAATGGACAACAGAGTAAGGAGAAGTAACAAAAATCAGTTTTGAAAATGACAACACAATGCCAGCAAGGCAAAAGAAATTGCAACAGAACAAGAAAGCATGCGAGCTCAAAGCTAATAGGTCGGGTTGAGTTTTGTAAATGTGACCTGTACATAGTTTTGGCTAAGTAGATTTCTTCGACATGGCTCCAGAGCCAAGAGTCTATAATAGAGCACTACTTTGTATCTCTGAGTTTGTAACTGAGAAATATCTGAAGATAATATATGAAGAAGGATCCAAAATTTCAAAATATGTTGTATCATTTTGTGTTTATACTTATGCATTGTATCTTTACAGTACTTCTTTATCCTTCATAAGTCCCACATGACGTTTCTGTGTTTGAATTCTTTCTGCAACCTAAGTAGATTCAGTTCTTGTGTATATGAGTTCATATTTTTTCTATAGTTAGTTTGTCTTGTGTAGGATCAATATGAATCTTGAAGGTTCTGTGAACCCTCCTAAGTATTTTCCTTTCCCTTCTCTATCCTTTTGTCTTAGTCGTTCTTCAAGTGAGACTTCTTCTTTTCGAAGGAGATGAAAATTCCAGTGATCTAGACTCCACGGTACCTTTTGTTGGTAACCTGAGAAGGACCCTAGTATGATCAATATTGTGCCAACAAAATGGTTTTGTTTTCGGACCTTGTGTTAAAAGGGAACCTGTAGGGAGGATGTTCCTGTGGATTCATAGATATAATATTGACCATTGGTGGGAGATAAATTGTGATGCCTTCATATGGAAAGAAGAGGAGCTGAGAAGAAAATATGAGAAAGCTACTCAAGCGGTAATCTTTTACTCAGAATGATTGAGTGACCAGTACGAGATATTCTGGGTTAATTTCCTAGAAGAATTTTTACACTAGATAGATAGGCTCCAAGAAGATCCAGAGTTCCAAGAATGAGTCAAGAGGACCGGTACTTGGGAAACATAAAATATTGCAGCACTGTGTCGGCTATATTGTCTAGTCACGCGAGAAATTGATTTCTGGGTGAGTACCATGTTAGAAGGATACATTATTGAGTTTACAGCTGAGAATCACTAGTCTTTTTCACAAGACGAAGTGGATTTCAATAAAGACGCAAGGGGAAAACTGTTGAAAGAAATCCCCCTATGGATTAAGGTTTTCTTGATGGAAGAGGGGATGTTCACTATGTCTCCGATTGAGATGGCAGCGTAAACACCCTCGCTTGGTGTAGGGAGAGTTTGGGGTGGAGTCATGGCCTGAGAGAGGGGAGAGGGTTATTTGATGAATGGGGGAAAAAACAAGAAATGGACTCAAGAGACGAGCGAGCCTTGAAAAGAGCCACCGTGGTTGAGAAGTGGTGGTGCGATAAGATTAAGAAAGCAACAAAATAGTCTGAGAAGTTGTGGAAAGAAGTTAGACCAGGAGAGGTAGAGGAAAGACAGATGGAAGAGTTGCGGAAGATGAGAAGACAAGAAAGACTGGCTAGTCAAAGATTAAGTGAGAGAGAAGCACATAAGGAAAGAATTCCCCAGGAGGGTGGACAAGAAGGAGAAGGTGTAGAAGCAAGAGAGAAGGAATTCGACATGGATCTTGAAGAGGAAAGAGAAGATTCAGCCCCGACGACAAGAAATATCAAAATCTGGCTAAAGAGACCACTCCATAAGAAGAGAACGAGACCCCCCAGATCAAAGAAAACCTCCCTGAAGCCAATAGCTCCAGCCCCGAATCGCCCATACCCCAAGTGTCTTATATACAAGTGGTAAATTCAATACTACCCTATTATGCTAATTTTGTTCAAGTACAATTAGTTAGTCAGTCACAACCAGGAAGTGCGAGTATAGGGAGGATATTGGGATCCCCTAGTAGGTTGCAAAAAGAACCGTTAGGTTTTATTTTGATAGGAGAAGCAAGTTCATCAATGCCTGGTCATGCAGGAGGTTTGATTGCCTGATACCCAAAATTCTGGGGTAAGGGAGACGAAGATGTTGAGCATCATTGGTTCTTGTGTGAATAAATCTGGAGGTCCAGAGGGACTCCTAACATGAATAAGTTAGTTGAGTTTCAGACTAACTTGATAGGTTGCACTCTCAAATGGTACATGAAGGTTATTGAGCTAGGAGTGCTAGGAATGCAAGGTCAATCATTCACACTTTCCCAGGTACAGACAAGGTTATAGCAGATTTTAAGCTACCTCAATCAGAACAACATGCTATGTCTGAATTGCGTGAGATTTAGAAAAGGGAAGGTGAATCAGCCTAGGAATACAACCAAAAGTTTAAAGATGCTATAGGGATGTTAGCGCATCCAATTGATGAAGAACACAGAAGAGGGTGGTATCTTTAGGGATTGCTACTTCTAATAAGGATTATGTTAACAAAATAACGGATAACCACTTTGATAGATTCCTTGGAAGAATCAATGAATATTGAAGCCGTGACAGGATATCTGGGGAGTCTGAGAGTGACCAGACCCCCAACAGATGCAAATTTGTTGCAACTACAAGGAAAAATATCAACGCTTAGAGAAATGATTCAAGAATTGACGATACCTAGACCAGGACGACCGCAAGTCTGGTGTACTAGTTGTTACACAAAAGGGAATTTGGTAAATAAATGTCCACGAATGAGGGAAATGGGACCTCCTCAGAATTCGATGGGACCCTCACCAGGACCCATGGGACAAGTTGTGCAAGTATCTACGAATTTACCATTCCATAACCCCACCCCATATCATGCTTTTCCAGGGAGCTAAGTATCACCAACAATTGATTATTGCGAGATTTTCCGAATCCATGGGCATGGTCTGAGACAGTGTCCCATTATGAAAAATTATTCAACAGTACAAAATAATGTACACTATGAGTTTTGCGCATCTACCACACAGACTACCAATAAGTGTAGAGCATTGGATGCACTTGCAGACAGGTTGGATCGAGCAGTGTTCAGGGTTAATGAAACCCCTCAGGGTTCAGGAAGAGGTTGAGGAGGTGGATTCGGAGGAGACTTAAGAGGAGGAAGAACTGGGGGAAGATGACCAAGAAGATGTTATAACTGTGATGATCAAGGCCATATGGCTAGATATTGTCCTCATCTGATGCGGCCATGGTGCTCTCATTCCAGAACCAATGGGAATGCAATAGAATATTGCCCAGAACTAATTGTAAAATGTGAAGATCAAGCACACCAACAAGGAACTAACCTCATTAGTTCAGAAATCAAAAGAGTTATTAAAGGAAAATTTCCCAACCTTAATATCATCACTCAAGGAGGGGCAAAGACTAAATCTGATGCTGATAATCTACCTCAGATCCAGAAGGCAGCACCTAAGGAAGACAGGAATGATCCTCTGAAATAGAATTTGTTCTTAAAAGTTGCCATAAAAGTATTTCAGAATATCCTTAGCCCTGAGATGCAAGAGAAACCCCCACATCCTATTGTTTACCCTAAGACTGCGCAAGTCCCTTCTTCACCCCCTGCACCCATAAACCATGTAGTGACACTGAGACAATCTGAGCAACCACAAAATGTAGTTAACCTTTGGTTTCAATTATTTTCTGATATTCTTGGGAATGACAAGCTAACAGAAAATTTGCGCATTGCACTTTACCTGGTTCTAGGAAATGAAGAACCTACAAAACCAAGAATAAGGACTAATCTTCCTGAGAAGAATACTCAGAGAGTGTAGAGAAGGAAAGTATGAACTGGAAAAGAATTTATACTAGTAGTGCACCTAAATGAACTTGAGATTAAGGATGTTATGTTAGATCTAGGATCATATGTGAATATTCTTCCTAAAAAGACTTGGGAATCCTTAGGAAAACCCCAGTTGACATATTCCCCAATTCAGCTAAGAATGGCCAACCAGTATTGTATTTTCCCAATAGGAAGACTCGAGAATCTAGAAATAGATGTTGCAGGAGTGAAGATTGTAGCTGAATTTGAGGTGATTGATATGATGGGAGATAAGGAACCTTATCCTTCCCTACTTAGTATTGATTGGACCTATGAAAATTATGCAGTAATCGACTTAAAGAAAGACACTATGACATTTGAGGTATATGGAATCAAGTTAGTTCAACCCTTAGATCCGTATGTAGGGCCTAGATATATGGAGCCAATGGACAACAATATGGAGGGAGAAAAATTTGATCATTTGTACACTGTAACAGCAGGAACACATAAATCCTATTGTTGATGGATCGGTAAGTTGGAGGAGTATACAATCAATGGATGAAGATTCAAAAATGGCATTCGATAGTTGGCAACAAGGCTCATATGAAAGATTCTCAAGGATATGTGCAACTGTCAAAGAAACTAGATGGGTTGGAAGAGAGGTCAGAGAACAACTAGTATATGATGGTACCTGAGGACTTGATATTTTTCTACTCAGCATGGAAGAAAAGGTAGTAGAGGATCAAAGGATCTCAATACTATATTTATCCCTCCAAGATACCCCTGCAAGATGGTGGGCCAATCACAAAGACTTACTCATAAATTGGGACAATGTGAAGAAAGATATCAAATATAGGTTTCAGGATAAGGAGCAGTTGGAATCAGAGATGCAGATGGATTTCCAGGTTGCGCAACTATTTAATGGAGAGTCTGGTCCTAAAGCACATATTGAACAATGTGTGACACAGTGGCAATTTGCGGAAATACCCTCTCGCTTCTGGGTTCAGGTATTTCCCCACTCATTAGGTCCAATCCCAAAATATTGGTTCATGCATGAAGAAACCAAAAGATAGACCAACGAATCTCAAACGTTGGCAGATCACTTTTTCAAAGACTTCTCCTTTACAAGTAAGTACCCTGAGTTGAAGTAGTCCTGAAACGAATTAAAGAATTTCATTTTACAAACAATAGTAATCAGAAATCATACCTAGTGGTATGTGCAAAGCATGTTCGGGAACTTCAGACTAATATTCACCTAACCTTAGACAAGAGACCTATATAATGCTATAATATTGAGAAGGATTTGGAAAGCCCAGATGATTTAGAAGAACTGAGAAACCTAGCCATTAAAGAGACATAAGGGAATAGAGAAATTTAGAACATCATACCAAGTCAGACTGATGGTTCTTATAATCACCCATTGAATTTGTGCAAATTCAACATAGGGACCATAGAGAAACCTAAGATAGATATAGTGGGAGATTATTGGAATGAGAAAACTTGTCAAGAAATACAGAGTTTGTTGTGGGAATATGTGGATTTGTTCCCAAATACATTTTTAGAGTTAAAAGGAATAAAAGGAGTTATGGGAGAAATGAAAATTGAATTAAAACCAGGATATTAGGGTCGTTACAAAGGATATTAGGGTTGGCATAGACTATAGAATCCTTAACTATGCCTATGTGCATGACCCTTTTCCAACACCTTTTATTGATGAGGTGCTAGAACAGGTTGCGGGGAAAGAATCGTACTCATTCACAGATGGATTTTCAGGGTACCACCAAGTAAGGATTGTTGAAGAGGAAAAAAGGAAGACCACATTCATTACAGAATGGGGGTCTTTTGCATACAATGAGATTCCATTTGGCTTAAACAACGCCTCTATAGTTTTCTCCAGGATTGTAATAGCATCTTTCCGAGAATTTATTCACAAGTTTATACAAGTATATGGTATATAGCCTTCTCAAGGAACATGTAGCGCTACTACGTCTTATGTTTGACATATGTAGAGGACTGTTGATATCGTTGAACCTTACAAAGTGTATCTTTTGTGTGCCACATGGAAATTTGTTAGGCCACATAGTATGCAGAGAGGGAGTACTGGTAGACCCAGCCAAAGTTGTAGTCATTGTGAACATGTCGCCACCTACAAGTGTTAAGCAATTGCACTTCACAATGGGACACACAGGGTACTACCGCAGGTTCATCAGAAGATATGAAAATATCACTACACCAATGGAGAATCTTTTAAAGAAGCTTGAAGTGTTCCAATGAACCTCGAAATGTGATAAAGCGTTCGAAACCCTAAAGGAGAAGCTCAACACAACACCTATTATGATATTTCCAAATTGGGAAAATGAATTTCATGTCCACGTAGATGCTTTAGGTATTGCCATAGGATTTATCTTAGCGCTACCAGGAGACAGAGCCATGGATCATCCTATGTATTTTGAGAGAAGGAAGTTGTCCCAAGTTGAGCGCAACTACAAAATGACAGAAAGGGAAGGTTTAGCTCTGATTTATGCTTTTCAAAAATTTAGACATTATTTGTTATGCTCTCATCTTAAGTTCTTTACTGATCATTCTTCATTGAAATATCTAGTTAAAAAACCTGTGTTGGAAGGGAGAATTTGTAGATGGTTGTTATTGTTTTGGGAATTTTCTTTTGAAGTGATCATTAATCCTGGAAGATGCAACATAGGGCCTGATCACTTGTCTAGATTAGAGTCAGGGGAAAGTGGCAGAGCAGTTGATGATTAGCTCTAAGATTCAAAGTTGTTATGGGTTGAGGCCATACTAGAATACCTGGAAGACATAGCGGCATTCTTAAGTACATGATCCTTCCCAGAAACATATTTTGCAACCCAGAAATTCCATATGGTGGTTAGAGCAATGGACTATCAGTTGATTGTGGGTCAAATGTATAAATTGGGACTCGATAATATCCTCAAGATATTTTTCTTAGATGATGAAAGACGGGATATACTATGGGAGTGCCAAAGTGGAGTTGTGGGAGTTCATGTGGGAGGAAAGGCCACTGTGCAGAAAGTTATGGTCCAGGCTTTTCAAGGATGCAAAGGCATATGCTAGATCATGCAATGTCTGTCAAAGAGTGGGTAAGCTATCATGACGAGATGAATTACCACTTCAACTAGTTTGAGCTCTACAAGCATTTGAGAAGTGGTCGGTTGACTTCATTGGGCCGATCAACCCCAAAGCTACGCATTCAAAGGCTAGGTATATTATTACTGCAATTGACTGCCTTACATGTTGGGTTGAGGCAATAGTTGTTCAGGATTATTCGATCGATATTTCCCTTAGGTTCATTTTTTATAATATTATCACTCGATTCAGATGTCCTAGGAGTCTGACCAGTGATCAGGGAGCTCATTTTATCAGTATCACTATAGAAAATATTACAACATAGTTATTGATCCAAAATTACAAAAGCAATCCCTACCACCCACAAGCCAATGGAATAGTAGAATCATTCAATAAGATTTTGTATAGAGGGTTAACGAAGGTTTGTTGTGAAAACAGGGAAGATTGGGACGATAACATTCCAATAGTACTATGGGATTACACGACAACCACAAAGAAGTTCCACAGGTACACTCCATTTCAGCTTGTTTACAAGAAAGAGGTTGTGGTTCCTGCAGAATTCATTACTCCAATTTTTTACATTGCACAAATCACACACATGTCAGAGGAAGAATCATTTGCGGAGCAGCTCATGGAGTTACAAGAACTTGAAGAGACTAGATTTTTAGCAGAATTCCATCAGTCAGTTGAGAAAGCGAGGAAGAAATCTTGGCATGACCGACACATTCAGACTAAATTATTTATGCAAGGAGACAAGGTCCTACTCTATGACAGTCAGTACCAGAAGCATCCTAGCAAGTTATGCATTCATTGGTTGGGACCATTTATAGTTGTGGAGATTCAACCTTCTAGAGCAGTCAGACTTGCACAATTGGATGGTATGTTGCGGTCGAGATGGGTAAATGGCACTTGCCTGAAACCCTCTACACATCAGAACTGAGATGAATGACTATTGCTCTACTCCGAAAGAGCATGTATAATAGTTAGATTTGATTTTTTCTACAATTTTTGTAAATTCAGTTAATAAAGTCGACGTGTGCAATGTTGCACCACGACATGTAGTCCATTTATTTTTCTATCTAAGTGTTGTTTGATGCAGAACTTCTTACTCAGCAGCGTAGGATCGGAAGTGTAAATAACCCATTAATGAAAACTATTAATATGATGGGGACACCTTTGTGGTCAAAGGGGGAATGAATCCAAACACAATCTGAGTCCATGTACCACATGAACCTAGTCTAGTCATAGTCTTTATTGCTATTATGGTACTCCATCTAAATTCAGTTAATCCATAAAGCCGCGATACATGAATATTCCATCGATATTCATGTCGGGTTTCTTATCCGTCAAACGATAAGGTCTGAAATCGGCCACGTCCCTATCCAACTTGCACAATAAATGCCAGGAATCACCCAATAGGATTTACCCCATTAACCCATCCCGTCGGAAAACTCAAATCCAAGTCGCGTCCATAGGGTCATGATGAACAACAAATATTACTGCACTTTCCAGCTAAGCCTGAGTATAAGGCTCTGAGAACCCGTTGTAGAATATATTGTTTGTAGAAAGCACTTAGATATTTTTGAATTTTGCAGAGCAAGAAAGCATGTGTAATCCTGAAACCTGCAATTGTGATGCCCAATACTTATTTC